>JAFLJL010001645.1:32999-48897 GCA_018398815.1 Conus ventricosus | reverse complement strand
GTGAACTGAGAATCATAAAAGCACAATATGCTGTATGTAGACAGTACTGCAAGACTAAAGACATTCTGTATTGACCACAGAATCTACATATGTATCTGAACACACATACATATGTTGATAGAGAGAGAGAGAGAGAGAGAGAGAGAGAGAGAGAGAGAGAACCTTTAAGTTCCATTTACCTGTGTCATGAGAAGTTGACATTGTTGAAGATATGCATGTGTCATTTTCATTGGAAGAGAAGAACGTAGCGAAGTGATGCTGGGGGTGTGGTATTAGTGGCACGTGTTGCATAGTGGCCGTGCATGGTCAGAGCACCCTCAGTTATGAAATTTATATGTAGAGCGTAGTGTAACTGCTGCCTGTAAGTGCCTGCGTTAAGGTCGTGTGAGGCAGAGTTAGACCAGGTTGAATAATGTATTCTGCGGTTAATGATGTATTTAGAAGTGATATTGTTGGAATGATGATGGTGCATCAAAAGTAACAGCAGGGCAGAGTGAGTGGTGTGGAGGTGGATTGTTATAGGTAGGGTGTGAGTAAACGCCGATCGAGTGAGAAGTTTTTGTTGGTTTTAACCTGTAGTTAAAACTTAGGCAGGGGGGTGTGTCACCGATCGGGGTAGTAAACAGCCGTCTATGTGTTTGGAGTAATGGTAATTCAGAAATAGAGAGCGTGTGCATGTGTGTATATGTGTGTGTGTGTGTGCGAGCGTGCGTGTGCAGACTGGGGTTTTGGTTAAGGTGGAAGGTTAGGCTCGGTAGGGGGCTGGGGAAATAAGACATAATATTCTTGAATTCCAATCTTCACTTGTTGAACGGATGGAAGCGGAGGTTGGTTTCGTTCCCGATTGTTACCCTTTTGTTACTTTGGTTCTACACCAGAGAAGGCGGGGCAGGATATCGGCTGTTGTTGTATTGTCAAGTCTGTGAGTTGTTGTAAATTGTCGTGTTGTTGCACGAGCAACAACTAGTCCGTTGGTCCGGCGTGTCAGCTCTGCGGAGGGATACGCTGCTCTGACCAATTGCTGTTTTGTGTTGTGAGTAGAGTTTGCTTGAGTCCGACCAGTGCGGAATGCGTTGGGGTAGCTTCACTTCGGTCCCTGGTGTTCGTTGGAGTGGACGTGCCTTGTAGTGCGGCGGGAGCGCCGTTAGTCGAGCTGAGTGACTTCGAGTCATAGTTAGGGCCAGGTCCTCGTTGGGTCTGGTGTGCCCTTGGCCTGTGCCGGGTTCTGTGTCGTCTCTGTTTGCAGCCACTTCAGCCAGTTGCAGAACTGGTGTGGTTGAACGTCTGTCTGTCCAGTTGTGTCAGCAGGTATCCTGTTTCCGTCCTGAGGCTGGGGTCAGGCCACCGCAGTCTGCTGCCGCGTGCTGGCAGGTGAGCGGCGGTTTCCCGTTACCTGCTACTTTTCCCGGGAGAGGGAGACACCCAGGCCGTCTGCCGTCTGTGGTGCATCTCTCCTCCTGCTACCGGGGTTCTTCCTGGAGTTCTCCAGCCACCTGTTGCTCTTCCCCGTTCGGACGTCCTGTGAGAGGGCGCTGCACCAGGGCTTACCTCACCCTCAGTGTCCGGCGGGGTCTTTCAGAGGAGGAGGAGTCCTTCGAGACCCGGACTCGCCGAGGGGGCGTCTGGTGTGCGTAGGTGTCGTGCCCAGCGCGGGAGAGGAGTCAGACTGCGGGAGGCCACGGTCAGCGCGGGGTGCAGAGTCTTCCAGGGAGGTGTCAGCCTGTGAGGGGCCAAGTACAGCGCCGAGGACTGGAGCTCTCCGGGCCGGGATGGGTTGTCCCATAGTTGTAGTAGAAAGGGTGTAGTGTTAGGCAGTAGGGTTAAGTGTGTAGTGTTAGGCAGTAAAGTTAAGGGTGTTAGCTACTGCCTCCTTTTGGGACGTAGTGGCCAGCACAGTGTAGGGTACTTGTCATTGCCTCCCTTAGGGACGCAGTGGCCAGTGCGATAGTGGTCCCAGGTCAAAAGAGAAGGGTGGGTCCTGGGGAGAGGTGTGGGTGGTAGTAGTTTAAAGATTAGAGTCCCTTGGGGTTATCCCTGTCCTTAGTAGTTAGCCACCACGTGTGCGGGCTATCTCTGCGTCCCTAGGTCGCAGTGATATACCGCAACTGGTGCTGTAGCATAGGTTAGGGTTCTCAGGGTCGTAGTAGGGTAGGGTGGGTCAGGTGAAGAAGTGGGATACCGGTGTGTGGTTGTAGATGGACGTGAGTGTGGCGCAATGGTATGTTTGGGTGTGTGAAATAAAGAGTGCGCGTGATTGTAAAGCTGTGTTAGTGTGCTGTGTTGTCTGCTCTAGTGTGTAATAGGTGTGGGTAGGGGTGGTAGGGCCGTCCGGCTTAGCGACCGTGACACCCCTCTTCCTCTCCTACCTACTTTCCTGCCTTGATCGTCGCTCCCTGTCAGTCACACAGCGGTCAGGTCGCGGTGTGTGTTGTGTGTGTGTGTGTGTGTGTGTGTGTGTGTGTGTGTGTGTGTGTGTGAAGTGTGTGTGTGTGTGCCTGCCTGTGTGTGTGTTGTGTATGTGTGTGTGTGTGTGTGTGTGTGTGTGTGTGTGTGTGTGCCTGCCTGTCTGTGTGTGTGGTGTGTGTGTGTGTGTGTGTGTGTGTGTGTGTGTGTGTGTGCGAAGTATTGGTTCCGCCTTAGAGTTCATTCACCACCAGCACGGACAGTCTTAGCCATTGCGACAAAGAGTGGAAGAAAGCTGAATTGTCTGGCATGACGATTGGGTGAGGCGCCACTGGAGGGGAGGGGAGGGGAGGGAGGGTGGTGGAAAACCGGGATATGGAAGTGGTGGGACGGGAAGGCAGAGAATGTTAATTCGAGAGGAATTCTTTCGGGGTTGAGATTGTCATGTGACGTAGCCTCACATCAAGGCATGTGACGCTCCATCACATGTAGTTAGTGATATGAATCATTTCCCCATGCCACTACTAAAAGGAAGAATATTCATGTGGCTTGACTAGTGTAGCGGGCGTCCCCAAATAATTGTGAGAATGACTCATGAAATAAACAACGGTGGTCATTGGGTGAAAGTGACCACTGAGAGATAGTTTAATAAGGGCTGGTAAGGTGCTGGTCATGTGTTTTGAACACTGAGTATGCACTCACTAGGAGGAGGGAGGAAAGAATCAGTTTTAGCCCAGCAGATGGCCTAGAGACTCGTACCTGTCAGGACGCTGGTCCTCGTTGCTGACCAGTCATTACCAGCCCTTCACCTTTTACCCTTCGCCCTTCACCCTTCACCTTTCACCCCGTGAGGTGGTTGAAGATGGCCATGGTGTGGGGAACACACCGGTAGTTCAGCCCCAGACATTAAAGACTCCAGGGAGAGGAGTCGGAACTCGTCATCTCTCCAGGGACAGGAGAAGTCGAGGGAGAGGAGTTGGAACTCATCATCTCTCCAGTGACAGGGGAAGTCGAGGGAGAGGAGTCGGAATTCATTTCTCCAGGACGGGAGAAATCAAGGGGGTGTCACGGACAGAAAAAGAAAAACCGAAGTCGTGGTCAGTCGCCAGCCAGTCAATCGGACATAAGTCCAAACGCAAACATTTCTGGTTCCAAGCAGACGACTTAAGGTGTCGTGTCAGCCAATTAGGCATAGCGGAGAGGCTCCACGGAGACAGCACTGTCCAGCAGACAGACTAAATAGCTCGGCCGACGTCTCGATAGGTCTGGGCAGACGGGTCTCGGCGCCTGGGTCAGACTGATCCGGTTAATGTGCAGGACCAGCGCCCACAAGCTAAGTCGGACGTCGCCAGTTGAAGTAGGAGGGGGGAAGGTATCGTGTGGTGGGGGTGAAATCAAGCTAATTAATTAAATGACCATTGACCACCACAGAGAGCAAGGCGTGTGGGTGTGGCTTTCAGGATTTGTATGTCCAATGAAATTAAGGGGGGTAACCGCGGTACAAGGCGGGAAAGATTCTGACCAATGGTAGTCACCCTTTGACACATAGGAAGAGAATTAAAAAAAGTTCAACAGAACAGAAGAGAACAGGACAGACAGACAGACAGACAGAGAGAGAGGTTCTGAGAGTAGTCTCTGCTCGTGAGAGAAAGCAGAGAGATGAGAGGGGTGAAGAGAACCGAGTTGTAGCATTAGCACCAGATAGAGTCTGCAGAGGAAGGACTAAGGAGAGATGTTGAGAGAGAGAGTTGCTAACTGATGAAGAGAAAAAAAAAGAAAAAGAAAAAGAAAAGAAAAGCAACCATGTCCATCTGATAGAGCAGACTAGAAGAGAGAGCGAGTGCAATGCGTTAATGCAGGAAGAAAGAAGTAGAACAGATCAATGTCTGTATGGTAGTCACTGTTCGACTTGAACCGGGGTTCGACTTCGTACCTGGCGGCGCCACTTTCATCAGGCCAACGCCAGTAACCTGACCAGAGCCAGCAGTCTAAACCTGACCAGTGCCAGCGGTCCAAGCCGACCAGTGCCAGCAATTGTGTTGTGACTGGTGTTTGTGAAAGTGACAGTGAAAAGAAAAGAAAAAAAGAAAAGAAAAGACAGTGATTCGTAAATAGTTTAAGATCACCTGGCCAGGTAAAGTAGAGATCTTTTATACCTGGGTTAGTTATGATGATTTAGATAAATGGTTTTGTGAAGTTCAAGAAAAAAGGAGAATGTCTTATTTTGTTTGATTCCATGCATATTGATGTTTTCTATGATCATGTGTAGTAAAGTTATAGACTTTACTAGTGGTTTGATGTGACGAATGCATGATATATGAATGAGATTGTAAGCAAGCTGTGAGTGTGTTTGGGCTGTGCGCTAGTCCTTCCTCCACTGACATACCCCGAGGTTGACAATTATTGGCGAGCCTGCCAGGATGTTCTGGCCCATTTATTATAATTTTTCAACTTCTCAGAGAGGAAGATGGGTGGGATTCAAGTATTGTGATCCTAAGGCAAAGTTGTGTCTTACTGTATGTTCCCAAGATAGTTAAATACTAGGCTTGGCATTGCTTCCAAGATAGTTAACACTAGGCTTGGCATTTCAGCCCCAGAGTACTTATTTCGCACAGATTGCCTATAATTCGCTCTCATAGTTGGGTCAGGCGCTAGGCGTCTTATAAAAACTAATTACGTTGCCCCAAGCTAATATTATCATTCATAGGATCGTGCTATCACGTCACTCGTGTCGGTAACCACCAGTTTGGCTGTCGTAGTAATAAAAAATCTTGTTCAAAAAAAAAAAAGAGAATAAAGAAGATATGATGGCGGACGAAAAGAACACCCCTATTGAACAACTTGTGAGCGTCGCTCGTGATTTAGGCTACTCGGGAGAAGAGTTGCGAGCATTCGTTGAAAACCAACAAAAGATGGAAAGAGATGAGCGAGCGGAAAGACGCCATGTCGCAGTAGAAGCGCAGGAAACAGAAAGAATTAAAGCTAGGGAAACGCAGGAAACAGAAAGATTAAAGCAGGAGACAGAAAAATTGGGATTCAATTAGAGTTAGAAAAAGTGAGAATACAGAGGGAGACCACCGATGATGGTAGTTCAGTTTCCAGTGACCCTGTGCGCAGTTATGCCCCCCGACCAAAGTTGCCAAAATTCTCTGAAGGATCAGATTCGATTGATGCATACATCAGTCGTTTTGAAACGTTCGATACTAGTCAGGGTTGGCCTCCAGAAGAGTGGGCAGTCATTTTGTCAGCGCTATTGACGGGTAAGGCATTGCAGATTTTCACTGCGTTACCTGCAGACCAACAATCTGATTTTGGTGCTGTGAAGGAGTCGTTGATGAAGGGATTTGACCTCACAGAGGAGGGGTTCAGAAAGAAATTTCGATCAGCTAGATTACAAGCAGGTGAAACGTACACTCAGTTTGGTGCACGTTTAGATCACTATTTTGAGAAGTGGTTAGAGTTGAGTGGTACGAAAAGGAGTTCGCTGAGTTGAAAGAGCTAGTTATGAAAGAACAGATTTTGTCAGGTTGCGGCCCTGAGTTAACTATATATTTGAAAGAGAGACAGCCAGAGACAGCAGGGGAGTTGCTGAAGTTAGCAGAGGTGTACAGGGAGGCACGTTTGGACACTAGGGCGCAGGAGAAACAGGTGCCAGGCACAGGTGAGAAGAGTGCAAGAAGACTGGGGGAGTTTTCTGCAAAGTCTGCAAACCCAGTGGTGGGGCAGAAGGAAGGGCAAAGGGACATTAAGTGTTTCATTTGTCACAAGAAGGGACATGTGGCGAGGGATTGTCGCATGAGGTTCCAGAAGGCAGCAGCCTTGCAAGAGGTGGATAAGGGTCGCCAGGGGAAACGACCTGCAGTGGAACCAAAAGGGATCCGATCTGAAGAGGGTGAAGTACGGCCTATGGCTAGTACTGGACAGCAGTCAGTGTCAGGGATGGAGGGCACTAGGCTGAGTGGTTCGTTACCAGTGGAAGAAGGGTGGATTGGCCAGCAGAGGGTGAAAGTGTTACGAGACACTGGTTGTTCATGTGGTGTGGTAAGAACAACGCTGGTCGAGAAAGGGGATTTGACAGGGCAAATCCAGACCTGTACTCTAATCGATGGCACTGTGAGGGAGTTCCCAGTTGCTAAGATAGAAGTACGTACCCCTTACTTCTCAGGCGAGTTGTCTGCGCTGGTGATGGAGAAACCCCTTTATGATTTGATCATTGGGAATATTCCAGGTGCAAGGGATCCAGGGGATCCTGAATTGTTGACTGCTACAGGGGCAGCAGTTCAAACACGGAGCAAGAGGGAGGAAAGGGTTGATAAACCGTTGGTCGTTCCAGGAAGGAAGTCAGGCATAGATGTGTCGCCTGATGAGTTTAGGGTCAGCGCAGGAACAAGACCCTTCGCTCATGAAGTCTTGGGAGTTGGCAAGAGGTGGAGAGAAACAGGTGGTTAGAGGAGGTGAGACAGAATTTCTGGTGAAAGGCGGGTTGTTGTACCGAGTGTTTACGAAGGGAAGACAGGTAAGGTGACAACTCAGTTAGAGGTACCAGCATGTTATCGTGACACTGTCATGTCAGTGGGTCACGAGTCGCTCATGGCGGGTCATCTCGGCACGGCAAAACAGCTGACCGAATCTTTGATGATTTTCACTGGCCAGGCGCAAAGGCAGACATAAAGCGGTTCTGCATGTCATGTGATGTGTGTCAAGGTCAGCCACAAGAGGGGTGAAGAGGAAGGCGCCTCTTAAACATCCCCCTTTAATTGACACACCATTCAGGAGAGTGGCCGCGATCTGATTGGCCCAATCTCACCCTGTTCCAAAGGTGGGCAGAGGTATGAGACATGTAAGGTTGCAAGAAAAGGTTTGCAGGAGGCTAGGGTCGTTCAGAAGAAGCAATATGACAAGAAGGTGAGATTTTGGTTGCCTGAGTTTCCAGGAGAAGAGTCATACAGGGATGTGTCACTGTATGAAGGGCTAGACAGTAGGAGACAGGAGGAAGTTATTGACGGGTTTGGAAGGCGTAGTGAATTTCATGGATGACATTCTGATAGCATCTGAGACATGGGAGGAGCATATGAGGCAGCTAGGAGCAGTTTTAGAGAGGTTGAGACAAGCCAATCTCACAGCCAGACCAACAAAGTGCCAGGTTGGTTTTCCAAGCCTGGAGTTCCTAGGTTTTGTTGTTGGAGGCGACACAAAAGCAGCCAGAAAAGGGAAAGGTGGAGAAGATGATGAATTCAGAGAGACCAAGACCAAAACAGAAGTCAGGAGTCCGCTAGGTTTTATTGGTTTCTACAGGGAGTTTGTTCCAAATTTCGCAGCAATCACGAGTCCTCTCAGTGATTTGGTCAAAGCAGGGAAACCGGCAGTGGTCGAGTGGTCAGACGCTGCAGAGCAAGCACTGCAGACAGTGCTAAAAACGACTAGGTTCCCGCCCCATCTTGAAGCTACCTGATATGTCGAAACCGTTTCTGCTGCGTACGGACGCATCGGGTGGTGGGATAGGTGCAGTAAATTTTTGCAGGAGCATGAAGGGGTCGAGTTTCCTGTGAGGTATGCTAGCAGGAAGTTGACGAAGTGTGAAGAAGGGTACGCAACAGTAGAGAAGGAGTGTTTGGCAGTCGGTGGGCCGTGCAGAAATTTCACAAATACTTGTATGGGAAAGAGTTCGTGATCGAGACTGATCATCACCACTCAAGTTCCTGCAGGAGGCGCAGCTGAAAAACAGCAGGGTGCTGCGCTGGGCAATGGCACTGCAGCCCTACAGGTATCGAGTGCAGTACATCCCAGGCCTACAGAATGTCGGATCTGACTATTTAAGCCGTTAGTCTAGCAAGCTGCAACTCAGAGGAAGTCAGTCATATCCGGGGTGCTTTGTTGATAATATGTGTTGATTACAGTTATGTTGAGTGGATATGGGTTCATTCCCAGTTGGCTATGGTTCATATTTTCTTTGTGAGACTTGTTTATGTGAATGTAGTACGCTTGGAGCATACGTCGCTTGTGTAGTGATGCATTATTTGCAATAAGTGAGGATGGAGATTCCTCAGTGAAGTGTCATTGATCGTGATCATATTATATTGTGCTCTTCAAAGCAGTTGTGAAGAGGAGAGATGGCAAATCCGCAGGTAGAGGAATTGCATAGGTGCGCACAGAGGTCATCATAAAATGAGTTGAAATGAGGCAAAAGCGCACGTCAATGATAACTCATTGGGGTGATATCCACTAATATTATATCTTACAATTTGTAAACCGTTTGTTGTAAATTATTTTGCAAAACTTTGCACGTGTAGCTGTGGTGTCAGCAAATTCGGTTGTTGTCTTTTTTGTACCGTTGTTTTGAGACAATGCTGAGCATAGTCTTTTGCAAGGGGGAAATTGTCACGGACAGAAAAAGAAAAACCGAAGTCGTGGTCAGTCGCCAGCCAGTCAATCGGACATAAGTCCAAACGTAAACATTTCTGGTTCCAAGCAGACGACTTAAGGTGTCGCGTCAGCCAATTAGGCATAGCGGAGAGGCTCCACGGAGACAGCACTGTCCAGCGACAGACTAAGTAGCTCGGCCGACGTCTCGATAGGTCTGGGCAGACGGGTCTCGGCGCCTGGGTCAGACTGATCCGGTTAATTTGCAGGACCAGCGCCCACAAGCTAAGTCGGACGTCGCTAGTTGAAGTAGGAGGGGGGAAGGTATCGTGTGGTGGGGGTGAAATCAAGCTAATTAATTAAATGACCATTGACCACCACAGAGAGCAAGGCGTGTGGGTGTGGCTTTCAGGATTTATATGTCCAATGAAATTAGAGGGGGGTAACCGCGGTACAAGGCGGAAAGATTCTGACCAATGGTAGTCACCCTTGACACATAGGAAGAGAATAAAAAAAAAAAGTTCAACAGAACAGAAGAGAACAGGACAGACAGACAGACAGAGAGAGAGAGGGTTCTGAGAGTAGTCTCTGCTCGTGAGAGAAAGCAGAGAGATGAGAGGGGTGAAGAGAACCGAGTTGTAGCATTAGCACCAGATAGAGTCTGCAGAGGAAGGACTAAGGAGAGATGTTGAGAGAGAGAGAGAGAGTTGCTAACTGATGAAGAGAAAACAAAAGAAAAAAGAAAAAGAAAAGAAAGCAACCATGTCCATCTGATAGAGCAGACTAGAAGAGAGAGCGAGTGCAATGCGTTAATGCAGGAAGAAAGAAGTAGAACAGATCAATGTCTGTATGGTAGTCACTGTTCGACTTGAACCGGGGTTCGACTTCGTACCTGGCGGCGCCACTTTCATCAGGCCAACGCCAGTAACCTGACCAGAGCCAGCAGTCTAAACCTGACCAGTGCCAGCGGTCCAAGCCGACCAGTGCCAGCAATTGTGTTGTGACTGGTGTTTGTGAAAGTGACAGTGAAAAGAAAAGAAAAAAAAAGAAAAGGAAAGACAGTGATTCGTAAATAGTTTAAGATCACCTGGCCAGGTAAAGTAGAGATCTTTTATACCCGGGTTAGTTATAATGATTTAGATAAATGGTTTTGTGAAGTTCAAGAAAAAAAGGAGAATGTCTTATTTTGTTTGATTCCATGCATATTGATGTTTTCTATGATCATGTGTAGTAAAGTTATAGACTTTACTAGTGGTTTGATGTGACGAATGCAAGATATATGAATGAGATTGTAAGCAAGCTGTGAGTGTGTTTGGGCTGTGCGCTAGTCCTTCCTTCACTGACATACCCCGAGGTTGAGAGGGGGCGATACGATGTCTGAGAGAAACAGGGAATCCTGAAAGGATGGAGCGAGTCTTAATTCGGATGCAGGTATAGCATCAAGGAGTAAAAGAATTATTTATTTTCCTGGTCTGGATTTTGGGTTAATGTACTGTGAAGGCCATGCCTTTATAGAGCCTTGACTGAACCAGTTTATCTCTCAGTGTAAAGAGAGATACATGTAAAAAATCTGTTTATAAATGTTTGATGTGACTTAGTAAAGTGTTTTTCCCTGAAGGAGAGGGGAAGAAGAAAAAAACATTCGGTAGTGCGCCTTTTGGTTGATTGGAAAGATTGCGTGTGCGTATGGAGTAAATGCTGTCATGAATGCGCGTGTGCAAAAGTGACAGTGTGACAGTGGTGACCCGACGTAGCTGCCGTTTTGTTTTCCCTGGGAAAAAAAAAGAGAAAGATTTCTATTTGTGCCCTCGGGGCCTGAAAAAAAAGATTTTGACTTGTACCCTCAAGGGTTTGAGGAAAGGAAAAAAAAGATAAAAGATTTTGATTTGTACCCTCAAGGTTTGAGGAAAAGGAAAAAAAAAAGAAAGTTTAATTATTTATTGTGTATTTGCAATTTTTTTTCTGTTTATGTGTGTGAGTGAGTTTATTTTCAGTGCGAGCGAGGACTTCTCTCTTATTTCTGACTCTTGAGTTTTGCTAGTGTTTTTCGTTTGTTTGGGTGATTCCCTATTTTGTCCTTTTCCCCGATCGGTGAGCCCCACCGCTTCTCGCTACATTGAGCGGTTAGTTCAAGAGTGGGAGCAGCCGTGATCGCCCTTATTAGGTTTATTTTGTTGTTGTTTTTCTTTCTCTGTTCTATCGTTTCATTTCAAGCAGTCCCCTTTTCCCAGAGTTTGAACCGACCCTGTCTCCTTCAACAGGACAGAGGTTGACAAGTGCGGGGAAGACTCCTCCTAATAAAATTTTCTGTTTTTTCTTTTGGTGTTGTGAGATTTCTTTGCGTTTGGGTGAATGTGCATTTATTAATTGATTGTTTATCAATTTGTAGTATTACTGTATTGTTGTGTATATTGTGCATGATTTGTTTTTCCAGTCTCCAGTTTCACGGGAGACAGTGACCACTAGGGTGCTGTCTGAGGGTTTCTTTTGCTTTTCTTGATTTCTTCTTACTGTTCCGATCCTGTGTATCTTTCATTTCCTTTTCACCCCCTTTTTCAAAATCTCTAAACCTTCTCTTCAATAAGCTCCTATCTAGTTTTCTTTTCAACATTTTCATCTTTTAGGTAGGATATCCGCTAGTTTGTGTTTCTTCCCCTCTTTTTAATTGTTTGTGCTTCCATTTGTTTGTAAGTTTAAATTCATTTTCGGTATAAGGCGACACATCTGTGTTGTAAACTCATTTGAAATTAAGAAAGAAAGAAAGACTGACAACAAGAACATTTAAGAACTTAAACTTTCTAAAGAATTTATTTTCCAGAAAACTTTAGTATTGTGTTTTTTTTCCTTTCTTAGGAAAAACAGATTAGCATTGAACTTCAATTTTTTTTAAATTCTAAATTGATAGCAGTTTGCAAAATTACTGTTGGAAAACTATATTCCCTGGATTTCATATCTATCCTGTTTTAGTAAGGTGTTTTCTGTTTATACCGGAAATTGAATTCTTTATTTGTATATATTATAATTACGTTTTGTGAAACATATAGCATCATCATAATTTATATCGCCTTATTTTCATTCATACTTAGAAATTGTTTTGTGTTTATATCTGTTGACGGTTCATTATGGATGATTTTGATAAAATATGTTAAACAAGCGGAACGCTTGGGTTTTGATGGAGAAAAACTTACTAACTATGTGCAACAATGCGTAGATAGGGCAGACAGGCTAAGAGAGAGAGAGAAGAAAATAGACTACAGAGGGAAGCTGAAGAAAATAGACTACAGAGGGAAGCTGAAGCTGAGGAAAGAAGACTACAGAGGGAAGCTAAATCTGAAGAAAAAAGACTACAGAGGGAATCTGAAATTGAAGAAAAAAGACTACAGAGGAATCTGAAATTGAAGAAAAAAGACTACAGAGGGAAGCTGAAGCTGAAGAACGTCAATTTAAGTTGAGACAGTTAGAATTAGAGACCGATGCTGAAATTAGAAGAATACAGGCATCGAGAGAACCTCCACCAGCTCCACCAGTCGGTTCCGCAAGCGCGCCTCAATCAAAATCGGCATATGTTCCAAGGTTACCGCCTTTCAAGGAAAAGACGGATGACATCGATAGTTTTCTTTCCGATTTGAAAGTCACGCAACGTCTTGTGGTTGGCCAAAGGAAAAGTGGACATTGTATATTGCGTCGTTGTTTAAGGGTAGCGCTTTGGCACTGTACCACACACTCGCGGCGAAACAAAATTTAACTTGGGATCAATTGAAGGAAGAACTCGTCAAGAAATTCAATGTTCTGCCGATCGTTTTCGCGAACGTTTCCGTTCTGTGCGCCCTGACAAAGGAGAATCATTTCCGTCGTTTCTGATCCGTATGAGTCATTGTTTGGATCGATGGATCGATTTATTAAAAACGAGCAAAACTGTTCAATCACTGCGAGATCTCCTTCTTAGAGAACAACTTTTCCAGAGCGTGAGCAAAGATCTGGCCACTTTCCTTAAAGAAAGGCAATTTGAAAGCGTTGAGGAAATGTGTCTGATGGCTGATCAGTATTGTATCGCTCACCCAGATAAGGGCGTGGCTAGGAAAGGAGAATTTTCCATCTTTGAGTCTCATGCGTCATGTGCTTTCCCATCGGGACAGGGATATCACAGAAAAGGAAATCGTGGGTCATTTCTGAGTCCTCAAGGATATACGTATCCTAGGAACGGACGGGGATCTTTCCGCGGTTCGAGTGACTTTCGTCAGTACCAGTACTCACCGCCGGAAAAAACCCGTTGCTCCTCAGCAAACGTTCCGAGGTCGTGGACAACGACCACTGCGTAGACCTTTTGGGCCAGTTCGTGGACAGAACCGAAGTTCACAAAATCAGTCAGCTGCCGATCAGACAATGCGATGTTTTTTTTGTGACTGCAAGTTCCATTTGAAAAAGAATTGCCCTTTCAAACCAAATGATTCAAGACCCGCATTAGTCTCCCATGATTGTGAAGAAGGCCTTGTTTTGGCACCGCATCAATCGGTTGATGGACTGATGTTAGAAAACGGAGCCATCAACGGATTGCAGGCTTCGGTTTTGCGAGACACTGGGTGCACCACCGCTGGTGTAAGAAAATCTTTCGTGCTTCGAAACCAGTATCTCAACACTGTCCAAACGTGTAGGTCGTTTGGAGGCAAGATTGAAACGTTTCCGCTGGCGAAAATTTCGGTCAATACACCGTACTACTCCGGATTTCGTACCGCCTGTGTTATTGATAACCCAGTCTGCGACTTGATCTTGGGCAATTTGCCAGTGTCGCTACAGTACATGGGGGTGCTGGAGGATCGTTTGTTCCTTGTCTTGTTAGTACCAGATCAAACATCACAGAGCAGGGAAAGGCTGCAAAGCCGCTAAAAGTCTCAAAACTGGATGAACTCCAGATTACCCCAGATGATCTAAAAGAAATGCAGGGAAAAGACGAGACGCTGACGACAATACTTTCTGCTGCTAAACAGACTGTCACTGACATACGAACGGACAAACCGACGTACATACTGGACTCTGACATTCTCTATAGGTGTGTACCTGGACAGGACAACAAACAAGTTGTCGTTCCAAAGCCACTTAGAGAGACAGTACTACACACGGCACATGCTGCATTGTTCGCTGGTCACTGTGGAATCAAAAGAACATTAAAGAGAGTTCTTGATTCTTTTTATTGGCCAGGTGTCACAAAGGAAGTTACAGAGTACTGCCGCTCATGTGACATCTGCCAAAAGACATCTCAGAAAGGTCGCGTCCCATGTGCACCTTTGCACAAAATGCTCTCATTTCCGTTCCATTTCGGAAGGTGGCTATTGAACTTGTTGGGCCTTTACCACTGTCTTCTTCCGGATATCGCTATATCTTAACTTTGGTGGATACAGCGACAAGGTATCCAGAAGCGATTCCGCTGAAGAAAATGATACAGTGTCTGTCGCTGAAGCCTTACTTGCGATTTTTTCCAGAGTGGGTCTTCCAGACGAAATTCTCTCGGATTGTGGAACGCAATTCATTTCCGATCTCATGAGATAAATTTACAGACTGTTGTCAATCTCTTCCATTTCAACCACGCCATATCATCCCCAATCGAATGGCATGGTTGAACGTTTCAATGGAACGTTAAAGTCCATGTTGAGAAAGGTTGCAAGGCAGGAACCCCATGAATGGGATCGTTTCATACCGGCTTTGCTTTTTCGCATACTGGGAAATGCCGAACGAAACGCTGGGATTCTCACCATTCGAGCTTTTTTTCGGACACTCACCAAGGGGTCCTTTGGATCTACTGATGACACAATGGACGAAAAAGACGGACATACCTGACAGTAAAATTGTTTACCAATACGTTTATGAACTGCATAATCGTTTTGAAGGATGCATGTGAGCTTGCTCAACAGTCAGCTGATAGAAAAACAGATGTATACAAGGTCTTTGCAGACAGAAAGCAAAGGCACGTTCCTTCAGTGTAGGGATAAAGTCCTTGTACTACTCACATGATGAACATAACAAGCTTCGTGTTATGTGGAAGGGTCCTTTTCAGGTGGTCGAAAAACTTTCTGCAGTTAATTATAAGATCAAAATGGCAAACACTGAGAAGGTATTCCATGTGAACATGTTGAAGAAGTATGTTGAACGTGCAAATGTTGCCATCAACCAGTCAGTTGAGTGGGGCATCGGCTCTAGGACATTTGCCACCTGGACATTTGCCACCCGGACTTATGCCATCGGATTTATACCACCCCAGGACATTTGCCACCTGGATGTTTACCACCCGGACTTTTGCCAACATAGGACATGTACCACTTCAGGACATTTGCCACCCGGATGTTTACCACCCGGACTTTTGCCAACATAGGACATTGTGCCACCCCAGGACATTTGCCACCCGGATGTTTACCACCCGGACTTTTGCCAACATAGGACATGTACCACCCCAGGATATTTGCCACCCGGATGTTTACCACCCGGACTTTTGCCAACATAGGACATGTGCCACCCCAGGATATTTGCCGCCTGGATGTTTGCCACCCGGACTTTTGCCAACATAGGACATGTGCCACCCCAGGACATTTGCCGCCTGGATGTTTGCCACCCGGACAGTTGCCTTCTGGATGTTTACCCCCCAGATTTTTGCCATGTAGATTTTGTCAAATCTATGAACATTTCCCATGAAAATTTGAAATGAATTCTTGCAAACATTTTCATGACAGTGATGTTTTGTTTGAAGCTGCATCCCCCCCCCCCCCCCCCCCCCCCACCCACATATTTCTCTGTCTTTTTTTCTTTCTTTCTTTCTCTGTCTTTCTTTCTCTGTCTTTCTTTCTTTGTTTCTTTCTTTCTTTCTCTGTCTTTCTTTCTCTTTGTCTTTCTTTCTTTCTTTCTTTCTCTGTCTTTCTTTCTTTCTTTTTTTCTTTATTTATTTCTCTCTCTTTCTTTCTTTCTTTCTTTCTTCTTCCTTTCTTTTTTTTCATTCTTCTCAACAAAACTGAAATTGTCTGTGCACGAATGTATGCGCATGCCCTTGTGTGTGTACATGCGGGGGAGAAAAGGGAGGGGAGGGGGTCTGGAAGGAAGAGAGATGATAAGAGATATTCAGATGCTGAAATGGATCTTCGAGTTTCAAAGT
>JAFLJL010001645.1:30000-32899 GCA_018398815.1 Conus ventricosus | reverse complement strand
CAACCACCCGAAAAATTTAAGTTGGGGCCAAAACAAGGTTTTTTTCACCATCGTGGAGACTAATGCGGGTCTTGAATCATTTGGTTTGAAAGGGCAATTCTTTTTCAAATGGAACTTGCAGTCACAAAAGAAACATCGCATTGTCTGATCGGCAGCTGACTGGATTTTTGTGAACTTCGGTTCTGTCACGAACTGGCCCAAAAGGTCTACGCAGTGGTCGTTGTCCACGACCTCGGAACGTTTGCTGAGGAGCAACGGGTTTTTCCGGCGGTGAGTACTGGTACTGACGAAAGTCACTCGAACCGCGGAAAGATCCCTGCGTCCGTTCCTAGGATAAGTATATCCTTGAGGACTCAGAAATGACCCACGATTTCCTTTTCTGTAATATCCCTGTCCCGATGGGATAGTACATGACGCATGAGACTCAAAGATGGAAAATTCTCTCCTTTCCTAGCCACCGCCCTTATCTGGGTGAGCGATACAATACTGATCAGCCATCTGACACATTTCCTCAACGTTTTCAAATTGCCTTTCTTTAAGGAAAGTGGCCAGATCTTTGCTCACGCTCTGGAAAAGTTGTTCTCTAAGAAGGAGATCTCGCAGTAAATTGAAAAGTTTTGTTCGTTTTTGATAAATCGATCCATCGATCTAAACAATGACTCATACGAATTAGAAACGACGGAAACGATTCTCCTTTGTCGGGGCGCACAGAACGGAAACGTTCGCGAAAACGATCAGCAGAACATTGAAATTTCTTGAGGAGTTCTTCTTTTCAACTGATCCCAAGTTAAATTTTGTTTCGCCGCGAGTGTGTGGTACAGTGCCAAAGCGCTACCCTTAAACAACGACGCAATATACAAGTCACTTTTCCTTTGGCCAACCACAAGACGTTGCGTGACTTTCAAAGCGGAAAAGAAAACTATCGACGTCATCCGTTTTTCTCCTCGAAGGCGGTAACTTTGGAATATATGCCGTTTTTGGTTGAGGCGCGCTTGCGGAACCGACTGGTGGGCTGGTGGAGGTTCTCTCGATGCATGTATTCTTTTAATTTCACATCAGTCCTAGTTCTAACTGCCTCAACTTAAATTGACGTTCTTCATCCTTCAGCTTCTCCCTCTGTAGTTTTTTTTTTCATTTAGTTCCCTCTGTGTTCTTCTTTCCTCAGCTTCAGCTTCCCTCTGTAGTCTATTTTTTTCAGCTTCCCTCTATTGTCTATTTTTTTCTCTCTCTCTCTTAGCCTGTCTGCCCTATCTACGCATTGTTGCACATAGTTAGTAAGTTTTTCTCCATCAAAACCCAAGCGTTCCGCTTGTTTAACATATTTATCAAAATCATCCATAATGAACCGATATAAACACAAAACAATTTCTAAGTATGGATAAAAAATAAGGCGATATATGATGATGCTATATGTTTCACAAAATGTAATTATAATATATACAAATAAAGAATTCAATTTCCGGGATAAAAAAGAAAACACCTTACTAAAACAGGATAGATATGAAATCCAAGGAATATATTTTTCCAACAGTAATTTGCAAACTGCTATCAATTTAGAATTTTTAAAAAAATTTGAAGTTCAATGCTAATCTGTTTTTCCTAAGAAAGGAAAAAACACAATACTAAAGTTTTCTGGAATAAATTTTTTAGAAAGTTTAAGTTCTTTAAATGTTCTTGTTGTCAATCTTTCTTTCTTTCTTAATTTCAAATGAGTTTACAACACAGATGTATCGCCTTATACAGAAAATGAATTTAAACTTAAAAAACAAATGGAAGCACAAACAATTAAAAAGAGGGGAAGAAACAAAAACCTAGCGGAAATCCTACCTAAAAGATGAAAATGTTGAAAAAAAACTAGATAGGAGCTTATTGTAAAGAAGTGTAGAGATTTTAAAAAAAGGGGGTGAAAAGGAAATGAAAGGATACACAGGATCGGAAACCGGTAAGAAGAAATCAAGAAAAGAAAAGAACCCCTCAGACAGCACCCTAGTGGTCACTGTCTCCCGTGAAACTGGAGACGGGAAAAACAAATCATGCACAATATACACAACAATACAGTAATACTAAAAATTGTTTAAACATCAATTAATAATGCACATTCACCAAAACTCAAAGAAAATCTCAAAAACACCAAAAGAAAACAGAAAATTTTTTATTAGGAGGAGTCTTCCCCGCACTTGTAAACCTCTGTCCTGTTAAAGGAGACAAGGTCGGTTCAAACTCTGGGAAAAGGGGACTACTTGAAATGAAACGATAGAACAGAGAAAGAAAAAAAAAAAAATAAACTAATAAGGGCGATCACGGCTGCTCCCACTCTTGAACTAACCGCTCAATGTAGCGAGAAGCGGTGGGGCTCACCGATCGGGGAAAAGGACCAAAATAGGGAATCACCAAACAAACGAAAACACTAGCAAAACTCAAGAGTCAGAAATAAGAAAGATTTTCCCTAAACCGCACTGAAAATAAACTCACTCACCACATAAACAGAAAAAAAATGCAATAACCCAATAAATAATTAAACTTTTCTTTTTTTTCCTTTCCCTCAAACCCTTGAGGGTAAAAATCAAAATCTTTGTTCTTTTTTTTCCTTCCTCAAAACCCTTGACGGTAAAATCAAAATTTTTTCTTCTTTTTTTTTCTCTCAAACCCTTGAGGGTTCAAATCAAAATCTTTTTCTTTTAATGAAAATATCTTTTTTTTTTCAAAACCAGAGGAGACAAACGAATCTTTCCTCTGGGTTATAAATCAAAATTGTTTTCAGGCCCAAGGACAAATGAATCTTTCTTTTTTTTTTTCAGGGGAAAAAAACGCATCGTTCGGGGTCACACTGTCACACTGCACTTTTGCACACATGAATCATGACAGCATTTACCATACGCAAACGCAATCTTCCAATCAA
>JAFLJL010001645.1:0-25000 GCA_018398815.1 Conus ventricosus | reverse complement strand
AGGAGAGAGAGAGAGAAGAGAGAGAGGAGAGAGAGAGAGAGATGGATAGAGTGGCACTGAGGAAAAAGGAATGTAGGGATAAGAGTGTAAAGAAAATATGAAGGAAGGGGAGAAAAGAAGGAGATAACGAAAAGGTATGAAAGATAGAAGAAGGAAGGAGGTGGAGGGGGGGGGGGGGGGGGAGAGGAGAGGGAAATAACAAGGGTATTTTTAAAAGTTCAATAGAGGAGTTTTAATTGTTGAGAACGAGAATGTAACTGACAATGCCATATTACATCACACACACACACCACACACACACACACACACACACACACACCACACACACACACACACACACACGCACGCACCACGCACGCACGCACGCACGCACGCACGCAACGCACGCACGCACGCACGCACGCACGCACGCACGCACGCACGCACACACACAACACACACACACACACACACACACACGATGAAGCAAATGATGATAGAAATGTCATTTTCAGTACATGTTAATCCACTCATAGTAATTGTGATCAGATTCTGAATGTCTTGTCTTCAACCAGGTGGTGCAAGAAACGGAAACTGAGCACATCCCATTCCAGCTGATATTTCCAAGAGCTTCACTGAAAAACAAGGCGTCACAACTACAATCCTGATAGTCTGACTCCGTTTACCACTGGATTCTACGTATCTTGCAGGATGTCTGATCCGATTCTCACACGCCTGCAAAGCTGAAATCCAAATGGATCAAATTTAGAGAACCCCCTTTCAACGGCCTGAGGTGCACCTAGTGATTCTAACAGACCGGGATTTCTTGCCGCCGTTCACACTGCTATTGAGTACTCAGTACCCAGACTTGGCCCAGTTGCCTGGGTCAGAGTGAAGAATGGCAAGGAAATGCTCCCTCAATTGGACAGGAAGAGTGGGCACTAGCACTGAGGACCTTCGGCTTTCCCTCGGATTCTGGTCGCCACTTATGAAGGCGTGTACGTCTATGGTCAGACACCTCATGATGGTTACCACAAGCGTGTCTGAAAACACTTCTAGACCATTTCAAACCTAAACCAAAAACGTGTTATTAAATTGTCAGCGTCGCTGTAGCTAATTTTGTTTGGGATGCTGGAGGCAGTCATCTTCAAGAAACGACTGGCGAGGAGGGTTACAGTAAAGTTTATTTAACCTAGGTGTTGTTACTGTAGTATGTCTTTTACCTGATGGTTACAACCTACTGAACAGAATGTTCCGGTACTTGGCAATAAGCCGGCTTGGTGCCCTTGTTCGTGGTGATATCATATTTTGTCTTCATAACTATCCATTCTTACTTCTCAGTCTGCTGGCCGCAGTTTTACTAATGAAAATGTTCACACCCCAACTGCTGGGGGATATAGATGAGGAAGAAATGGGTGAAACTGAACGCCATGACATGGTGAATGATGGGGGACTTTCTCCACGGGTACATGTCCATCCTAACAGAAACGAAGACTCTGACACAGAATCAGAATCGACAGACGACAGAGAAGAAGAAGACATTAGGTACAGGACTCGCCTCCTACCGGTCCAAATCGCATCTGAGCGTGAATCTTCCCAGCCGTCACACCGAATCCGTATACTGGGAAGCAATCACGATGTTAACGATTGGAGCTCAGTAGCAGGAGAGACACAGCGACAGGCCGGAGTAACGATTCGCTGGCTTGGGCAGGACATTGATGTTGCTGACAGGCTGACTCCACAAGCTGAAGAAATACTACAGAATTTTCTGCACTTTAGGGTCATGATGGAGGGTCTGGAGTCTTTGTCCAATGCCAGCGGCCCACGCCATGTCTCATCCGATCTGCCCATATGGCAGTGGGACGCGGAATCCCAGGAACCTGAGGGATTCAGGGCAGAACTCATGTGTGTGATCTGCCAGGAAGAGTTTTGTCAAGGTGACCGGATGACCGGGCTGCCCTGCAAACACATCTTTCATTATGCCTGTCTGGTCCGCTGGCTGAACCAAGGAGCTACGCAGGCATGCCCACTGTGTCGAAATTGAACTGAGGGACGTCTCGAACCCTGCCAGAAAGCATGAATATGTGAAGAGGTTAAAGTAAAAAATCACCCTGCGAGGAGGCAGCTTGTGGTGTGGCAGAAGGCTTATTGGCCGTATCCAGTAGTGGAGTAGGACAGACTTGGTGTCAGAGGAGGCTGACACTTGTCAAGTTGATACCTGACGTCATCAGAGTGATATCCCCTTGGTTTGTCTTCATCCTGATAGTCTCCCCCTTACTGTCACTTCTATGGTTTGTCTCCCCATGATTATCTCATTTGTTTGTTTTCTTCTGGCGAACTCTCCCTCGAATGTCTCCAGGACTCAAAACGGCTTGTCTCCCCTGGCTGTGTCATCTACAGATTTTGTTCCCCATTTATCTCCTCCCTGGTTTGTCCATCCCTCATCTTCCCCATTTCTTGATCACGTTGTGTTCCATGATTGGCTTGTCTCCCCTTGACCCCTCCCCCTACCTCGCTCCCACTCCTGTATGGTCCCCCCTCCTCCCCCGAGGAAGTCCTGTCAGTTCTTTTTTCTCTTATTTGTCTGTGCAAGAGTTTTCTCCTCTTGACAGCACTACAACGAACAAATAAGACCAATGTAAGACATACACTTGCATATTGATCTACTGTGTGGTCAGGGTAAGGAGAAGTGTTCTGATTGGTTTTAATCCTTTTGTTCAATCGCCTTTATGCAACAAGACTTGTAACCCACTTGGGACAAGGGGAGGTAGGTGGGTTTGGGAGGTGTGGGGAGGGGCTGAAAAGGACCCAGTAAAAAGAAGATGGTTGATGAATGGTTGTCTTCGTCACACCCACGTCGTTAACGGCAGCAACAGCAGATGGTTACTATCCCTAGTTCACACGCCTCCTGCAAAAGGTGGTAGTGGTGGTGGCGATGGTGGTGGACAGATGGGGGGTTGACAGACAGCACGAAGATGGATAAAGTAAAGAAAGCCAGTGGTGCACTAGAGATGTTTGAGAAGCTATCATTGTGGACAGACGAGACTGCTTCTGGACTGCTGTCACAGAGAAAGAAAACATTAAATGAAGTTGGCCAAGTATGGACACCATCAAAAGCGACAATGCGCTTGATGGTGAACAATGTGTTTGTATATTCACGAACATAAACTTTCTGTCTGTGCAGTAACCCATGATGGTATCACTCCAGTCTTTGTTTAGGGCGTTATATCTTTGAGGTCACTGGAATCGAATTGGTTTTCTCCTGCCCGTCACATATATAGATTTATGTTTACAACCTAACCCCAGAGGATTTAATTTTGAACAGTCCAGGTGTGTGCCCTTGTACAGTTCCTGGTTATCGCGACGACTACAGCCAAGGTAGTCTAAATAATGAACGATGTTCCTTGACTTGTTTGACGAACAGGGTGTTTGAAAGCCTGTGTTGTGTAAGCCACAAGCTTATCTGGTCTGAGAAACGCTTGTTGCATTCTTTGCACTGGTTGCATTCTTTGCACTGGTTGCATTCTTTGTCAGAAATTTTTTTTTCAGCTTTTAGTGCAGGGCCAGATCAGTTACATTGGGATGACATGGGGGTTTCCAAAGGGGGAGGTGGGATCTCCTCTAACAAAATTTTATCAACGTCGAGGGAGGCGGGGAAATGGGGGGTGGGGGTGGGGGGTGGGGGGTTCAAACGGGCTGAGAAGGACCTGCTCATGGCCAAAATGCCATTTTATACAGACGGAAGGGGAATAGAAGTGACGTTGCGGGATGCCCGGACCCTCCTCCGCCCCGTCCGGCCCTGCGGCGGACAGCATCTTAACCTTTGTCAACGCTGAGGGCCATGTATAGGGAGTGTCATTTATCTGTCAGCTGGGAGCTTTACCAATCCTCAAACATGGTCAAAAAATGATAAAGCAATTCTAGCATTTTCAATTTTACACACTATGACACAAAATATCCCATCTGGAGTGATACAGGCCCGCAGACGTCCTCTCTGGACTTTTTTGAGAGTATTTGGGTGACAGAAAAATACTGTATTAGATTGACATTGAGAAATAATGTATTAGATTGACATTGAGAAATAATGTATTAGATTGACATTGAGAAATGACATTGAGAAATAATGTATTAGATTAACATTGAGAAATAATGTATTAGATTGACATTGAGAAATAATGTATTAGATTGACATTGAGAAATAATGTATTATAATGTATTAGATTGACAATGAGAAACAATGTATTAGATTGACATAGAGAAATAATGTATTAGACTGACATTGAGAAATAATGTATTAGGTTGACATTCCTCTTTACATGAACATCAGACCTTTCACTTTCTGATTAGTTTATTTGCCTGTTTGAATATTTATGCGTATTCATTTTCACTGGGTTTTTCCGTGGATAATTTTGAGACATACCTGCCCCCCCCCCCCCTCCCACCCGTCCACCCACTCCTCCCTCCCTCCCTCTCTCTCTCTCTCTCCCCTCTCTCTCTCTCTCTCTCTCTCTCTCTCTCTCTCTCTCTAACAATGCATCAGAACACATGTCATCATTTTTAATTTTAAACGACAGAAGACAGCCTGTCTCAGTTCATGAACGCTGGTCTTTTTTTTTTTTTTAAAGCCTCTCGAGCAAGGCTCTATCGTAGGACCCATACTTATCTCAATATGTATTAATCGTCTGCATTTATTTCAACGGCGCTTTGTGATATGCATGCAGATGACACCACCTTTCATGCGAACGATTCCGAAGTACAAAAAGTATATATACATATTGTGACAAGAAAGCATTAGCCAGTTAACTGAATGGTCTGAATGAAACCATGCGAGTCTAAACCGTCTTAACACCAACACACGATCATATCCAGTAGAATACAAAATCGTCAAAACATTTTCAGTACAACGACACCTCACCCCCCTCACCCCACCCCCCTGTCTATCAATATCATAATTGTAGAAGAAAAAGACTGATAAACCTTTAGGCGTAGTCATAGACAAGAACCTGTCGTTGTCAGACCTTATTCGGACCTTATGTGCAAACAATTTATCAAAAATTAAGGACTTCTTAGACAGCCACTCTCGTATGATATTGTTCATGCGTATACTGAGTCTAATGTAAATTGTGTGTCCAAAATTTGGGATTCAGCAGATGATCATACTCTCAAACTATTGCTGAGAGACGTTCCATACTACTACTTTTGCTGAATGTTTAACTCTTATCATATTCAAATTATGAATACCTGGACATTCCACCATTGAAATTGAAACTGAAACGAACAAAGCAGTTTTTATGTTTAAAATTCTGTCAGGCTGTGGTCCCCTTCAGTTACAGAGAAATTTGAGTTTGGTCAGAATCGCCAATCAATACTACCCTCTTCCTAGAACACACGTACTTAAGTCCAGTCTCTCCTACTCTGGTGTTTTTTGTGTTTCTTTTATCCTCGCATGATGTTCGAGTCTGTGTATAAACTTTAAGAGAGCAAATCATTTGCAATTAATGAATGAACTTTCCAACTCACTTACACATTATGTCCTTTCTTATCTCTCTCTCTCTCTCTCTCTCTCTCTCTCTCTCTCTCTCTCTCTCTCTCTCTCTTTCTCGCGTGCGCGCGCGCGCGCCTCGTCTCTCCGCCTCCTTGTTCTTCCCTCCAGAGTAATATTGAATGGATTATATCTATGAATGGCCAAACAATAAAATTTTTAGTACACATTGCCATTGTATATAATTTATGAGCTGTTTCTATATGTCACACTTTTTTGTTCCCCTTTTTCGTTTTATATTCTCTATCACTGACAGTTTGATGACTCCTCTGTCTGTCTGTCTGTCTGTCTGTCTGTCTGTCTGTCTGTCTCTCTCTCTCTCTCTCTCTCTCTCTCTCTCTCTCTCTCTCAGCCTTCTTTATTTACATTGTTTTTGTTAATGTCTTTAACTTTCACTGAAGGTATTGGAAATTTTTGCTCATTTTTAATCTAAGTGTTTAAACTAAAAAGGCTCTTACATCATTAAAGGAACAATATTGTACATTCTGATCTTGTTGGTAGTTTTCATCTCTGATGTTATTATAATATATTCATGGACCCTTCAGAACGGGCCTGAGCCTATATATGAATTAAATATGTGAGTCTGAATCTGCCTCTCTGTCTGTCTGTCTGTCTGTCTGTCTGTCTGTCTGTCTCTCTC
The DNA here is from genome assembly GCA_018398815.1 of Conus ventricosus. Lineage (NCBI taxonomy): Eukaryota > Metazoa > Mollusca > Gastropoda > Neogastropoda > Conidae > Conus > Conus ventricosus. Next base: position 18,839 of record JAFLJL010001645.1, on the reverse strand, counting down.
TCTCTCTCTCTCTCTCTCTCTCTCTCTCACACACACACACACACACACACACACACACACACACACACACACTAAAAAAGGCATTTAAAAAACTCTCTCTCTCTCTCTCTCTCTCTCTCTCTCTCTCTCTCCTCTCTCTCTCTCTCTCTCTCTCTCTCTCTCTCTCTCTCTCGACCGTTATAATCAGGTATCAACTAATTCTGTAGCATGCCCATTGTGTAATGACGCAATTGAAGATGAAGTACATGTTTTGTTTTGTTGCCCTAGTCTCTGTGAGCTTCGGCAACAATATATTCCAGGAAAAGTTTATGCAAATCCATGTCTATTCAACGTAGCCTTATTAATAGATGGCTAACAGTAACGAAATGATTTGAAGAATGTATGCATGTATTTATATAAGGCATTTAAAAGGCGTGCGACTGTAGTTGAAGGATGTGAATGTTAATATTGAAGCATGTATCTGTTGTGCTCTATGGTCAAAAGATGTTGGAATCTGTCATTATTATGTTGATGTGCCCTTACTTTTTCTTGTCGTTAAAGTGCCATTGTAAATAGTTCCTCCCTTCAGTAGGGGCTGTGGCCTAACCTGAATAAACCATTTTCCATTTCCATTTCTCTCTCTCTCTCTCTCTCTCTCTCTCTCTCTCTCTCTCTCTCTCTCTCTCTCTCTCTCTCTCTCTCTCTCTCTCTCTCTCTGACTGCTTTTGAAATTGATGTTGCAACAACAGCTAAAATTTGTATTTCATATGTAATGATATGAGTAATGTATATATATATATATATTTATATATATATATATATATATATATATATATATATATATATATATATATATATAGAGAGAGAGAGAGAGGAGAGAGGAGAGAGAGAGAGAGAGAGAGAGAGAGAGAATGGTACTGAGGATCAGCACAATCTTAAAAACAGTGCTCAACCACAGTTGGAGCGACATTTGTTATATTAAAAGCAAGTTAAAATCAAGCTGCTAAAAACATCTACAAATTTGTTTCACGCTGTGCGGTCGTCAGGATGTGATGAGCTTGTATTGCCAGTGCCACGTATATATATAGCTAGCTGGCTTGCTGTTGTTTTTTCCCGTGCTACATGTGTTTCTCAGGTGTTGGTTTTATTCACAGTGTGAAACAAATTTGTAGATGTTTTTAGCAGCTTGATTTTAACTTGCTTTTATATAACAATATATATATTGTTATATAATATATAACAAACTAATAAATTCCAAGGATAAGTTCCGAGCACCATTCCAGCAACTTACAGAGCAGCTTGGTGTTGCAATGACTGCAAGAAATATTGAATTATAAACAAAGCTTGTTCTTATGTCTTAGATTGAAGTTGCTGGAATGGTGCTCGGTACTTATCCTTGGAATTTATGTCAACCTCTGGTGATGTCAGTGGAGGAAGGACTAGCGCACAGCCCAAACACACTCACAGCTTGCTTACAATCTCATTCATATATCATGCATTCGTCACATCAACCACTAGTAAAGTCTTAACTTTACTACACATGATCATAGAACGAAACATCAATGCATATGGAATCAAACAAAATAAAACATTCTCTCTTTCCTGAACTTCACAAAATCATTTATCTAAAACATCATTAACTAACCCGGGTATAAATAGATTTCTACTTTACCTGGCCAGGTGATCTTAACTATTCACGAATCACTGTCTCTTTTTCTTTTCCTTTTTTTTTCTTTTCACTGTCACTTTCACAATACGGCACAACTGCTGGCACTGGTGTTGGTCTACTTGCACCGGTCAAGCTGGACTGCTGGCACCGGTCAGGCTGGACTGCTGATGAAAGTGGCGCTGGCCAAGTATGAGGTCGAACCCAGTGAGGATAGAACAGTGACTATCAACATCGATCTGTTCTCCTTTCTTTCTTCCTGCATTAACGCATTGCACTTCTCTCTCTCTCTTCTAGCCTGCTCTTATCAAATGGACATGGTTGCTTTTCTTTTCTTTTTTTCTTTCTTTCTTTTCTTCTTCATTAGTTAGAAACTCTCTCTCTCTCTCCACATCTCTCCTCAGTCCTTCCTCTGCAGACTATCTCATGCTAATCTCTCAACTTGGTTCTCTTCTCTCCTCCCTCATCTCTCTGCTTTTCTCTCCTCCGAGATTACACTCAGACCTCTCTCTCTCTGTCTCTCTGTTCGTTCTCCCCTCGTTCCCCCGTTCTCTCACTCTCACATCCTTCTTATTCTGTTCCGATCTGTCCAAAAAGGGCGAGTACCATTGGTCAGTATTTTTACCCCTGATACCCGAAGTTATCTCCTCTAATTCATTGGATATTCAAATCATGATAGTCACGCCTACACGCCTTACTCTCTGTGGTGGTCAATTGGTCATTTAATTGATTAGCTAGATTTCACCCCCCACACACACTACCTTCCCCCCTTTCCTACTTAACTGGCGCCGTGTGGCTTAACTCGTGGACACTGGTCACTCTAAATTGGCTAGATGAGTCTGGGTAGGCGCCACGACGTCTGACCAACCTACCGAGACTGTCGGTCCAGCCACTCAGTCTGTCTGGGTGGACCGGACCGTCTCGTGGAGGATGAGGATTAGCCTCCCTTGTGCCCAAATGGCTGAGGCGATGCTTGAAGGCGTCGGGATGTCTGAGTTTGGACTTATGTCCAGTTGAAGTGGCCGGCGACGGACCACACTTGGTTGTTTGAATTTGACCGTGACAATTTCCCCTTGCAAAAGACTATGCACCGCATTGTCTCAAAACAACGGTACAAAAAAGACAACAACCGAATTTGCTGACACACAGCTACACGTGCAAAGTTTAAAAAAAATACTTTACAACCAACGGTTTATAAATTATAAAATATATCATTAGTGAATCCCACTCCAATGAGTTACATTGACGTGCGCTCTTGCGTTTTTCAATTCATTTTAAAACGACCTCTGTGCGCACTTATGCGATTCCCCTACCTGCGGATTTGCCATATCTTCTCTTCACAATTCTTATGAAAAGCACAATATAATATGATCACGATCCATGACACTTCACTGAGGAATCTCCATCCTCACTTATTGCAAATAATGCATCACTACACAAGCGACTGTATGCTCCAAGCATAACTACATTCACATGAACAAGTCTCACAAAGAAATATGAACAAGTCTCACACAAAAATAATATGAACCATAGCCAACTGGGAAGGGGACCATATCCAATCAACATAACTGTCATCAACACATATTATCAACAAAGCACCCCGGATATGACTGACTTCCTGAGTTGCAGCTTGCTAGACTACACGGCTTAAATAGTCAGCTCCGACATTCTGTCGACCTGGGATGTACTGCACTCGATACCTGTAGGGCTGCAGTGCCATTGCCCAACGCAGAACCCTGCTGTTTTTCAGCTGTGCCTCCTGCAGGAATTTGAGTGGTTGGTGATCTGTCTCTATCACGAACTCTTTCCCATACAAGTATTTGTGGAACTTCTGCACGGCCCACACGACAGCTAAACACTCCTTCTCCACCGTTGCGTACCCTTCTTCACACTTTGTCAACTTCCTGCTAGCATATCTCACAGGAAACTCGACCTCTTCATGCTCCTGCAACAATACTGCACCTATCCCACCACCTGATGCATCTGTCCGCAACAAAATGGTTTGGACATATCTGGTAGCTTCAAGATGGGGCGGGAACCTAGTCTTTCCAACACCGTCTGCAGTGCTTGCTCTGCAGCGTCTGACCATTCGACCACTGCCGGTTTCCCTGCTTGACCAAATCACTGAGAGGACTCGTGATTGCAGCAAAATTTGGGACAAACTCCCTATAGAACCCAATAAAACCTAGCAGACTCCTGACTTCTGTTTTGGTCTTTGGTCTCTCTGAATTCATCATCTTCTCCACCTTTCCCTCTTTCCGGCTGCTTTGTGTCGCCTCCGACAACAAAACCTAGGAACTCCAGGCTTGGAAAACCAACCTGGCACTTTGTTGGTCTGGCTGTGAGATTGGCTTGTCTCAACCTCTCAAAAAACTGCTCCTAGCTGCCTCATATGCTCCTCCATGTCTCGGATGCTATCAGAATGTCATCCATGAAATTCACAACACCTTCCAATCCCGTCAATAGCTTCCTCATCATCCGAGAGAAGACTGCAGGTGCGTTGACCACCCCAAAAGGGAGTACTCGCCACTGGTATAGCCCCATAGGAGTGGAGACTGCTGTGACTTCCTTTGAGTCCTCACTCAGGGCTATTTGCCAGTAACCTTGCTCAGATCTTCCTGGTGAAATACTGGCTCTTGCTTGTGGCGATTGAGCGAACAGGTCTTCCATGTTTGGTATGACCTCTGCATCGACCTTGGTGACACTGTTCAGACGTCTATAGTCGACACAGAATCGATGCTCACCTGACTTTTTCTCACTAAGACGACGGGTGCACTATATGATGATTTGGACGGTTCAATCACCCCAAGGTCCAACATCTTTTCTACCTCCTCCTCGATCACTTGCTTGGTGGCATATGGGATCGGGTAGGCTTTCACATGTAAGGGTTTCTGCGATGTTAACTCCACCGTACATGTTTCTAGAGTTGTCCTGCCTGGTTTATCAGTCAGGGAGCCCTATACCGTTCTAGGAGCCCCCTAATTTCCCTCCTGTCTCCTACTGTCTAGCCCTTCATACAGTGACACATCCCTGTATGACTCTTCTGGAAAAACTTAGGTAACAAAATCTCCCTTCTTCTGCTGGGTCTCTTTCACCTCAACCATGATTGCTGCTGCGCCTATGTGCTGAGTCTCACGCTGAATATATTTGCGGAGAAAATTCGCATGGAAAAGTTTTATTTTTCCCATTCACATCAATTCGGTATCCCGACCGACCTTTTCAGTGATGGTGAATGGTCCTTTCCAATGCATCAGCAGCTTGTTGTGCCCCGTGGGAAGCAGTACCAGGACTTGATCTCCCGCCTTGAGGGATTGCTTCCTCACCTTCCTGTCATATTGCTTCTTCTGAACGACCCTAGCCTCCTGCAAACTTTCCCTTGAAACCCTTACGTGTCTCATACCTGTGCCCCTTTGGAACAGGGCGCGATTGGGCCAATCAGATCAACAGCCACCCTCCTGAATGGTGTGTCAATTAAAGGGGGCTGTTTAAGAGGCGCCTTCCTCTTCCCCCCTCTTGTGGCTGACCTTTGACACACGTCACATGACATGCAGAAACGCTTGATGTCTGCCATTGCTCCTGGCCAATGAAAGTCATCAAAGATTCGGTCAGCTGTTTTGCTGGTGCCGAGATGACCCGCCCTGAGCGACTCGTGACCCACTGACATGACAGTGTCACGATAACCTGCTGGTACCTCTAACTGAGTGGTCACCTTACCTGTCTTCCCTTGGTGAACACTCGGTACAACAGCCCGCCTTTCACAAGAAATTCTGTCTCACCTCCTCTAACCTCCTGTTTCTCTCCACTCTTGCCAACTCCCAAGACTTCACGAGCGAAGGGTCTTGTTCCTGCGCTGCCTAAATCATCAGGCGACACTCTATGCCTGACTTCCTTGCCGGAACGACTAACGGTTTATCAACCTTTTCTCCTTCTTGCTCCGTGTTTGAACTGCTGCCCTGTAGCAGTCAATACAACTCAGGATCCCCTGGATCCCTTGCACCTGGAATATTTCCAATGATCAAATCATGAAGGGGTTTCTCCATCACCAACGCAGACAACTCGCCTGAGAAGTAAGGGGTACGTACTTCTATCTTAGCAACTGGAAACTCTCTCGCAGTGCCATCGATTAGAGTACAGGTCTGGATTTGCCCTGTCAAATCCCCTTTCTCGACCAGCGTTGTTCTAACTACACCACATGAACAACCAGTGTCTCGAACACTTTCACCCTCTGCTGGCCAATCCACCCTTCTTCCACTGGTAACGAACCACTCAGCCTAGTGCCCTCCCTCCCTGACACTGACTGCTGTCCAGTGCTAGCCATAGGCTGCACTCCACCCTCTTCAGACTGAATCCTTTTGGTTCACTGCAGGTCGTTTCCCTTGACGACCCTTATCCACCTCTTGCAAGGCTGCTGCCTTCTGGAACCTCATGCGACAATCCTCGCCACATGTCCCTTCTTGTGACAAATGAAAACCTAATGTCCCTTTGCCCTTCCTTCTGCCCCACCACTGGGTTTTCAGACTTTGCAGAAAACTCTCCTAGTCTCCTTGCACTCTTCTCCCCTGTGCCTAGCACCTGTTTCTCCTGCACCTTAGTGCCCAAACGTGCTCTCTATACACCTCTGCGAACTTCAACAACTCCCCTGCTGTCTCTGGCTGTCTCTCTTTCAAATGTATGGTTAACTCAGGGCCGCAACCTGACAAAATCTGTTTTTTCATAACTAGCTCTTTCAATTCAGCGAACTCCTTCTTCGTACCACTCAACTCTAACCATTTCTCAAAATAGTGATCTAGACGTGCACCAAACTGCGTGTACGTCTCACCTGCTTGTAATTTAGCTGAACGAAATTTCTTTCTGAATCCTTCCTCTGTGAGGTCAAATCCTTTCATCAACGATTCTTCACAGCGCCGAATCAGACTGTTGTTCTGCTGGTAACGCAGTGAAAATTTGTAATGCCTTACCCGTCAGTAACGCCCACAAAATGACTGCCCACTCTTCTGGAGGCCAACCCTGACTGGTCGCAAACGTTTCGAAACGACTGATGTATGCGTCAATCGAATCGGTTCCCTCCGAGATTTTGGCAACTTGGGTCGGGGGGCATAGCTGCGCACAGAGTCACTGGAAACTGAACTCCCATCCTCGGTGGTCTCCCTTTGTATTCTTACTTTCTCTAACTCTAATTGAACCTTTAATCTTTCTGTCTCCTGCGCTTCCCTTATTCTTTCTGTCTCCTGCGTTTCTTTATCATTGTTAGCCTGAATCCTTAATTTTTCTGTTTCCTGCTTCATTCTTTCTGTCTCCTGCGTCTCGCTAGCTTTTAATCTTTCCTGCTCTGCTATTTCTACAGCGACACGTCGTCTTTCTGCTCGCTCATCCCCTTTTCCCTCTTTTGCTGGTTTTCAACGAATGCTCGCAACTCTTCTCCCGAATAGCCTAAATCACGAGCGACGCTCACATGTTGTTCAATAGGGGTGTTCTTTTCTTCCGCCATTATATCTTCTTTTTTTTTTTTTTTTTTTTTTTTTTTTTTTAAACAAAATTTTACTACTACGACAGCCAAACTGGTGGTTACCGACCCCGAGTGACGTAATAGCACAATCCTATGAATGATAATATTAGCTTGGGACAACGTAATTAGTTTTTATAAGACGCCCAGCGCCCGACCCAACTATGAGAGCGAATTATAGGCAATCTGTGCGAAATAAGTACTCTGGGGCTGAAATGCCAAGCCTAGTATTTAACTATCTTGGGAACATACAGTAAGACAACCCCTTGTCTTAGGATTACAATACTTGAATCCCACCCAGCTTCCTCTCTGAGAAGTTGAACAATTATAATAAATGGGCCAGAATATCCTGGCAGGCTCGCCAATAAATTGTCAACCTCTGGTGATGTCAGTGGAGGAAGGACTAGCGCACAGCCCAAACACACTCACAGCTTGCTTACAATCTCATTCATATATCATGCATTCGTCACATCAAACCACTAGTAAAGTCTATAACTTTACTACACATGATCATAGAACGAAACATCAATGCATATGGAATCAAACAAAATAAAACATTCTCTCTTTCCTGAACTTCACAAAATCATTTATCTAAAACATCATTAACTAACCCGGGTATAAATAGATTTCTACTTTACCTGGCCAGGTGATCTTAACTATTCACGAATCACTGTCTCTTTTTCTTTTCCTTTTTTTTTCTTTTCACTGTCACTTTCACAATACGGCACAACTGCTGGCACTGGTGTTGGTCTACTTGCACCGGTCAAGCTGGACTGCTGGCACCGGTCAGGCTGGACTGCTGATGAAAGTGGCGCTGGCCAAGTATGAGGTCGAACCCCAGTGAGGATAGAACAGTGACTATCAACATCGATCTGTTCTCCTTTCTTTCTTCCTGCATTAACGCATTGCACTCTCTCTCTCTCTCTTCTAGCCTGCTCTTATCAAATGGACATGGTTGCTTTTCTTTTCTTTTTTTCTTTCTTTCTTCTTTTCTTCTTCATTAGTTAGCAACTCTCTCTCTCTCTCCACATCTCTCCTCAGTCCTTCCTCTGCAGACTATCTCATGCTAATCTCTCAACTTGGTTCTCTTCTCTCCTCCCCTCATCTCTCTGCTTTTCTCTCCTCCGAGATTACACTCAGACCTCTCTCTCTCTGTCTCTCTGTTCGTTCTCCCCTCGTTCTCCCGTTCTCTCACTCTCACATCCTTCTTATTCTGTTCCGATCTGTCCAAAAAGGCGAGTACCATTGGTCAGTATTTTTACCCCTGATACCCGAAGTTATCTCCCTCTAATTCCATTGGATATTCAAATCATGATAGTCACGCCTACACGCCTTACTCTCTGTGGTGGTCAATTGGTCATTTAATTGATTAGCTAGATTTCACCCCCACCACACACTACCTTCCCCCCTTTCCTACTTAACTGGCGCCGTGTGGCTTAACTCGTGGACACTGGTCACTCTAAATTGGCTAGATGAGTCTGGGTAGGCGCCACGACGTCTGACCAAACCTACCGAGACCTGTCGGTCCAGCCACTCAGTCTGTCTGGGTGGACCGGACCGTCTCCGTGGAGGATGAGGATTAGCCTCCCCCTTGTGCCCAAATTGGCTGAGGCGATGCTTGAAGGCGTCGGGATGTCTGAGTTTGGACTTATGTCCAGTTGAAGTGGCCGGCGACGGACCACACTTTGGTTGTGTTGAATTTTGACCGTGACAATTTATTAGTTTGTTGTAATTTAGTCCCTTGCGGATTCATTCCGAGAACTGGCCCTCAGCACTTGTGTCTTAAGAGGTTATCTTTTTATATTTTCTACTTTTCACAAGAAAATGCAGCTAGTTTTGCTCTTTCATGATTTTCTTTTGCTTCTTAGGTAGTACCTTTGATTGGTTTTTTGAAAACTCAACAAACCGACTACGGTATTGCACACCAGCCTTTTCTGGGATAGCATTCTTCTTAAAACCGAAAAGGCAGAGGAGTCAGTTACTACTTTCCGCGGTCACTGAGGAGAAACAATCAGGTTTCGAAATATCGGTATCTGACCAGGAGTTATATGTTAGTGAGTTTCACTCCCCGTTGGAGGATGTCTCCCCCTTGGAGACTATAAACTTGCTGAAGGCTCATTTTGAGAAGCATTTATTTTATTTATTCCCCATTCACCCACTCAAGCACATACTGTTAGTTAGGCAGAGTTATCTACCACTGCAGATATGAATGCTTATCTCTCCCTATTTCTTTCAATCTAAGACATAAGAGCAAGCTTTGTTTATAATTCTATATATATATATATTTGTTTATATTATATATTTATTATATTATTGTGAGGTTGGAGTTATATGCTTTTGAAAATGTTGTTTGTCATTTTCCTCGTTGCATGCTATATTTGTTTCTGTCTAGGATGTAAATTATTAAAAAAAAAGAAGCTTGATGGCTTGTTCTGCAACACTCAATAAAGATTATTATGACTTGATTTGACTTGACTTCACACACACACACACACATATACTTGTTTACCTAACATTATGGAGTGCTTTTTTTCCCGATGTCATCTGTTCGCCACTCGATCATTCTGATCAAGTGGCGAACATGAGAAGATAAGATAAGTGGTTTCTCGTTCTTCGTTTTCACTGTCCTAAATGTTATTTGTTTTCGCCTGAAGAAGACCCAACAGGCCGAAATGCACTTAGTCCTGTCCATTACTCTGTTTGTCTGTGTCCTTGGTGGTAATTTACCCCCCTCTCTTTCTAAATTTATTAAGACAATTCAGGTCAGAAATCTATGCACTTTACCGGTTGCACACCAACAGCGCTTCACCGTTGTTATGGAGCATTTTAGATTTTTACAGGAGTGTAAAAGTAATAGAATTTGGAAGTTAATTATGAGGTACTCGTGGAGTAACGGAAAAATGTACTCCATAAAAACATGGTACTCCACAGGCCCAGCGTTGGGTCTCGCATCGTACTCCATAATGTAAGGTAGACGAACACACACACACACACTGAGAGGCAGAAACGCAGATAATGCCAACGTGTGAAGATGAATCAGAGAAGTATAATTACAGTAGAGTCTGCTGAGAAACCAGAGAAGGGCAACAACACATATGTATATACTTGACTGGGTCCGCACAAGAAGGGAGGTTTTCTCCTTTAAAATGTTCTGTCCGCTTGTCGTGTGTGTGTGTGTGTGTGTGTGGCGCGCGGTGTGTGTGTGTGTGTGTGTGTGAGTGTGTGTGTGTGTGCGTGCGCGTGTGCGTGCGTGCGCGCGCGCGCGCGCGGTGTGTGTGTGTGTGTGTGTGTGTGTGTGTGTGTGTGTGTGTGTGTGTGTGTGTGTGGCTGGCGAGCGTGTTCAGAGCACAACTATTATTGTGTCACTATTCCATTCCGCTGGCTTTATCATCATCATCTCATCATCATCATCATCATCATCATCATCATCATCATCTCTTCTTCTTCTTCTTCTTCTTCTTCATCATCATTGTTATTGTCATTATTATTATCCTCATTATTATTACAATTATCATTATCATTGTTGTTGTTGTTGTTGTCGTTGTCGACGTCGTCGTCGTCGTCGTCATCATCATCATCATCATCATCATCATTGAGAGTACCTATATATTATATAGTGCCAATTCTAAGTTCCAAATGCTTTACAATACTCGCTGTCGTGCTGCTTACCTGAGTAGAGCCGACTGAAGAGCTTCCTGCTGACCCCACCATAAAAGTCCTTCGAATTAGACTTTAATCCGAGCTTTCGCGTGTGAACGCACGCACAACATCTTGCACACATGTAAAATCTCAACACCAACATTCGGAAGTGCTCTACCATAGAACCGTTTTGATTAAAACTGTAATTAGGCAGAAATCCAAACAACAAAGATAACTTTAAACATGGACTGATTCAACCTTCAGTTAATTAATGACAAAGAACTTTTGGGGTTGTGACAGAGAGTATTTCTTTCCCGTGCGTTCATCCATTTTTTCACTCATTCGATTTTCACGAATGATGCGACCTATAATGAATACGTGTCATCCATACCAGCGATCAAACTGGATTTCTCTTCCGAATGTTGGTGATGAGATTTTACGTGTGTGCAAGATGTTGTGCGTGCGTTCACACTCGAAAGCTCGGATTAAAGTCTAATTCGAAGGACTTTTCGGAAATGAAGTCATAACCGGTGTGAACTCCAATTACGAGGGAAAAATACCCCTGACTTAAAACGGTCCGGAGGAGATTTTAACCCGCGATCCCAGACCACCAGCATCACTGGTCCAGCGGTCTACCATAGAACTAGTCCTTTCCCGTATGCCACGCAAAATGCTTACCTCGTGCTTCATCCAATGGTTCAAGAATAGTGGGCCTATCTGGTGACAAATAGTGGGCCTATCCGGTGACAAGTATTAAAGAATGTTTCCCTTCCGATGACATACACCGTTGAAGCTAAAATAATCGTTGTAATGTAATTATGCCAAAACCATAGAAATAACGCAAATTAGTGGAAACCATAGCAATTATTAAATAAATGTTAGCGAACCGCCCAGAGAACGTGGACAAACGAGTCACAAGACAAAACACAACGCGTTTCGACCTCTTAGGTCTTCGTCAGGTGATGTATAAACGAATAAAACAACGAGAATTCACTTAGCTTTGATCGCATCAGATCGCTCAGGGTTCAGCGCAAGGAAGAAGGCGTTGAATAGCAATTAGAAAATTACGATTTCTCAGTTTGACGTTTTAGTCGGTGTTTAAGTTGGTGTGAATAGAATGTAGAAACTCCATTAATGTGACCGAAGAGGAAATGGATGGGTGGAAGGAGGGGTATGTGTGTGTGTGTGTGTGTGTGTGTGTGTGTGTGTGTGTGTGTGTGTGTGTGTGTGTGTGTGTGTGAGAGAGAGAGAGAGAGAGAGAGAGAGAGAGAGAGAGAGAGAGAGAGAGAGAGAGAGATGCTTCATACGGTTTTTTTTTTTATTGATGACAATGGCCTATAGATATAGTCTTTATCATCAAGGGCGGGAACATTGATATTTGGAGTGCCGAAAGAAGTATATAAGGCCAAGAAACATAAACTGTAAATGATTACGTTAACGCTAGGACTCGAAACCATGTGGTAGAAAAAGAAAATAACGACGTACTTTTTCGTCACTCAAATTGTGATTTTTAACAGTAACAACATGATCATATACACAAGTGCCTCACACAGGCACACATATGCAGGGAGAGAATGTAAATATGCGGGTTCACGACCACCCATCTTATTTTGCACGAAAACCCCCTTTTCACATCTAAATCACGTCCATCTCATGTCAGTTTTGGCTAAAATTAACACCTGTTTTACAAACAAATTAACACCCCAAAACCTCTAAAAATCGACGTAATTAGTGTTTCAAAACGGGGGCTTACGTGCTAGATAAGATAGGGTGATCGTGAACCCGCATATTTACATTCTCTCCAAACACATAAAAAATCTAAGGGTTTACAGTACGCTCTTCTACTTCCAACACTATTGACGCCCGCGGGACTGAGCCCTCCCTACTTTTCTAATATTATCTTCTACCTCAAGCACCATTAATAAATCAGAACAATCAGCTGGCCTTCCATCTTGATTAGTTATTTTTACGTCCAGTGAATTTAAAGAACCCTCAATTAATTCTTTAAATTCACTGTTTCCATCAAACCTATATAACTGATAATCGCAAAACCCCGCCTTAATTGATGGCAGTGCTCGTAGAATTGTAGATGGATAGCCATTAAACAAATTTACATCTGTTTTTAGCTGTTGTAAGTGGACATACAAAATTGGGTTTACGAGAAAATCAGAAGGTTTATTGCCTTCAAATTGCCAGACGCCTTCTCTTGTACTAAATCTATAAGCTCTGTCACTACTGTGAAAGCCCAAGATTTTAGCCAGGCCTTTAGGGAAAGTGTACTCTCTTCTTTCTTCTTGTGGGAAATTTATAGTAATTCTGAGGTTTGCCTCGTTAATTATCAGCAATATACCAAATTCGCTAAGTACTTCTCTTAAAGAACAAAAATTGTAATAACCTTCTGGTATTTTTACATGACTTGCTTGACCGCCTTGTTCGTTACTAATATTGATCCAGTTATTTTGAGTTCCTTCAGATATGTTAACCCACTTAACTTTAAAACCAATTTCTTTAAGGGCAATCTTACAACTCCCGCGCCAATTGACAATTGGATACGTTAAGAACACACGCTCGTTTTGCTTGGTTATATAGATGTACATCTTTTTTATAACTATTTTAAAAACTAATTAAAAAAAACTAATTTAAAAATGGTAGCTTTTCAATATATTGAACATGTTACTTACAATGTAGGAGCGTTTTATAACCCCAAATCTTTAGACTTCAGTTTACTAACCATTGCCGTAGATGGATCATATGGCTTCCAAGTTAGACTTGTAAATCCACTAACTAGATATTTAAACCCCCCAATAAAGAGCGACAGAGTGCCATCAGCATGGGCATCCCACCCTATGGCTTTTTTCCAGAATCAGTTAAATTTTGCCATTTACTGCGCAACCACAGGCTGCGGTGTTTCATATGCAGACCATTTAAACCACCCTAATCTCTTGGTAAGGTCAGTATATAACTTTCATGTTTATTACCAGTACAGACGAATACTAACTGAACTACAAGTAGTTCTCCCTAACGACAACGCTTTTTATCCATTCAACAGCCCAATGGACAATAATGCATATGAAAGAATTTGCAATGAATTTAACATTAATCCTTCAACTGATTTTAAACAAAAGTTAGACCGAAATCATGGGTTAGGCACATTGTATTTGTGGGGCGCAAAAAGAGAATATACTTATGACTACTGGCCTGGCCACACCTCTTTCCAACCAAACGCACAAGTTCGATTGGGATCCATAGAACAAAAACATCCTAATGCCTGGACAACATTTATCTTAGATGAAAGTAAAGGCCTAACAATGCCAGGCGTAAAAGACTTAATGACTCCATACGGACATACGTTTGGTGTCTATTAGGAGCACAAGCACAGACTAAGTCTAGCATAGTAGATCAATCTACAGGCTTTGATGCCAGAAAACAATTTCTAGCCAATTTAGAAGATGTTATTAACTCGGCTGTTGATTTGCCTGCCAGCATACAAAGGTATCAAGACGTTCTTGCACATGCTAGGTCAAAGGTTGACTTTGTTGTAGGCCATGGATTATACATGCTACCCTCTGACCTTAGACTACAGATTGGCATGATACAGAATTATAACAATGAAATCCTCATAGCTGGAGACGATCAAAACTTAGGGCACAATAAATGCTTAAACACAAGGCCCGCTCCATCCATTTTAAAGAAAGTACCTAGCCCTGAAGAAGGCGATCCAGTTATAAACACCCCAGAAATCAGCCCACAGCCAGAAAGCAGCCCACAGCCAGAAAGCAGTCCAGAAAGCACGCCACCTGTTAATGTACCTCACCTCGACAGCCATACTAGTGAAAAGACAGCCCTTGTTGTGTTTTTAACTTTTACTGGATTAGCTATACTTTATTTCACTAAAAATTAATCCAGCAGCTAGCACTCCTAACGTCCACAGATGGTCAGCCATATAACCGGCAAGAGAACAGGAAAACCTTCATTCTGGGCCACTTTCGCCCTCAACCAGTTTTCGGGCGAAAGTGGCCCAGAATAAAGGTTTTCCTGTTCTCTGACAAGTAAGACTTCAATAACCAAAAATAACGATTATCTACAAACAAACATACTGTGCAGGGTTATCCGTTTTCAATACTAATTTACTAAACTTTTCAGATTTCAGTTTTTGCTTAATCCTGTGTTTTTCCTGGTCATTTTCAATAACATCATTTTCGCGCAAACATTCTTCAAATGAGTCTCTGTCTTTCATGTGAAATAGAACTACAGTCTTTAACTGTTCTCTAAAGTCTTTTAAAACTGAGTTATATTTTTGACATAAAATCCACACACTTATTCCAGCATGTCTTCCACTGAAAGCTAGTTTCGACAAAGTGTTTCTCTTTTAACTATGTCTCTTTCTGCCGAACAGTCATCTATAATAAATAGTGTCTGCGTTCCTTCAAACAGTCTATAAAACTGTTTAAACACTCACTCAGTTTATTGCTAGGATTAACTAAAAATATGTTATCATCAGTCCATATAAACCTTCTATCATGATATGCTTTGTTCCATTTAAGTGTTGGGCAGAAAATCACAATATGATCAAAATTATAACGATAAACTGTTTGTAACAGGTCAAGGATAAATATTGTTTTTCCACAACCAGTTTGTCCACAAATTAATGAACAATGAGGGGTTTTTGTCATAAAGTTTAACTGCTCCATAGTTTTTTATACTAGAATTTAATCTAATCCAGTTATTGTTTTTATCATGCTCTCTGTCAAAACTTGTTCAGTATAATAAAATCCTATAAGGTCTAAATGTGTAATATTAATCCAATTCAGTTCTGTAAGATTGTTTCTATTTAGACTAATATTGATTTTGTTGCTTGTTGTTATGACCTTAATATCCTCACCATTGTTAAGAACGACGATGGTAACTTTAAGTTTTTCAACGTCTAAGTTTGCCAGCTAATTAGAATTCCTTTTAAAAGGACGTCACTGACGCCCACAGCCCCATTCCTCGCCTCATCTTTTAAGACAGAAATTTCAAATATCATTGTGAACGCATCATCTAATTTCATTTGTGGAAAGAACTGTAATTTTGTAGAAGCGTCCTTTAAAAACTGTTTCTTTTCTGTGGAGGATGTACTGTTTTTTCCATACGGTGTTATTTCAATTTCTTTCGACTATTGTCGTCTGGCATAAGACTTACATGTAAAGGGCCAGAGTTGAATGCTTTTCTGAAACTTTTTTGACGGCTAAAAAATGTAAATGGGCTTATGAATTCAAATTTTTATTTCCCATTCTAAATATGGTTCCAAGTGCCATTTGAGGTCAGGTTTTCGAACTATTTTATATTCATACTGGCCAACATTATTTGCCTCTAGATTGCGCAGTTGTTCTAGTTTAGGAAACTTTTTGTTGTCGCCAACCTCTTTGCGTTTATAATCACCATCTTTAGTGTACTCAAACCCATACAAAGTGCCTATCTCACCATTCTGTTCAAAGTCTGTAACGTCTGCAAGGTCTTTTAATTCTAAAGTTATACACCTCACAGGCGCTAATGTAACTCCTGATTCTTCTGGCCCACGCGACATGTTTTAGTACAGTTTATTATTTTATTTCCAAAACAATGTGCAGGTTATCACATTTTACAACTTTCCCTGTTTTGTCTTTGATTTTTATATTAAATGATCCAACCCTCCCGCAAACTAATCTTTTAAACTGTAAATTAGGGAATTGTATAATTTCATAATCGCAATATGCAGCTTTCCCTGATGGAAGAGCTCTTAAAACAGTTGAGGGCCTTCCATCATATAAGTTTTCATCAGTGCTTAGCTCATCCAAATGAACATAGAGTAATGAATGTATGCAAGATCGAGCGGACTTTCCCCTCATAAGTAGTTTTGGTCGGTGTAACTCTAAATCTATAATTGTTAGCCGTAAATGCCTAACATTTTAGCTAGCTCTTTATCAAAATGTAACCTCCTTCTTCTTCAGGCTTGAATGTTAACATTGTTTTTAGATTTGCATTGTTAAGTTTGAGAGTAATGTCAAAGTTACTCATTGCTTCTTTTAGTGAGCAAAACCCGTAATAACCATCAGGTATTGTTAACTCGCTAACTTTGGCCCCTGTTTTGTCAACTTTTAGAACCTTATTATTCTCCTTGGCTTCGCTTATATTAAACCATACGACTTTGTAGAATATTTCATGGAGCGCGACCATTTTGGCCCCGCAATTGTTATCAATAGCATGTTCTAAAAACGAAGGGCGGTCTTGGGTTGTTATTGTTACAAACATTTTTTGAACGAAATAAAAATGAGCGCGTTCAAATATACTGATGCAAAATATTCTGTTGGGCCACACTACAATCTTAAAAATATAGCAACTGATACTCTTGACATTGCTGTGACCCAGACTGCCTCTTTCATAAAAAGGTGAGTACTCCATTAAGCAGATATCTTAACCCCCCTATTGAAAACGACCACATCAAGAAAGCGTGGTTTAGTCATCCGATGCAGTTTTATCAGAACCAGTTAAACTTTGCTGTGTTTTGTGCATCAACTGGGTGTGGAGTGTCGTATGCTGATCATTTAATCACCATGATCCTTTGGTGAGGTCAGTGTACAGATTTCATTTCTATTACACCTTCAGACGTATTTTGACTGAACTGCGAGCGCCATTACCAAATGACAAACCGTTTAATCCACTCAGCAACATAATAGACATGAAGGCTTTTAAAAGGATCTGTAACGAATTCAATATTAACATCAAGACAGGCTTTAGACAAAAGTTGGATCATAATCATGGCCTAGGCGACCTTTATTTTCGGGGCACGCACAGAAAGTATAACTATGACTGGCATCCTCCTTTTAAATCTTTCTTTTTTGGCAAAACTGTTGAGCCCGGGTCCCTACAGCAAGAGCATAAAACAGCATGGACAACATTTATCTTAGACACTTCTAAGGGCCTAACTAGAGCGGGAATAGAACGAATAAACGACTCTATTCGTACTTACGTTTGGTGTTTGCTAGGGTCGCAAGCACAGGCAAGATCGAGCATAACTGATCCTTCTACTGGCTTTGACGCACAAAAACAATACTTAGCAAATTTAGAGGACGCCATTAATTCTACAGTTGATTTACCTTCAAGTATTCAAAGGTACCAACATGTTTTACCAATACGCAAGATCGAAAGTAGACTTTGCTGTTGGCACTGGTTTATACATGCTGCCTTCTGACCTCAGACTCCAGGTAGGAATAATAATAAACTATAATAATGAAATTCTTATAGCAGGCAATGAACAGAAGGTTGGGAAAAAACGACATAAATTCTGAGCCAGTAATATTACAAACAATAAAAGAACGCCCAAGATTAAGTCATCTAATTCCCGAAGTCCAAACCCCCAAAGTCATTAAAGACTCAGCAAAGCTCGCGGGCTCTGTTCGCGATGACCATGAATATGAAAAGACAGCGCTTGTTCTGGATTAACTGGCATAGGATTACTTGGTCTTTATCTTACTAAATAGTAACCCAACTTTTTAGAGAACTAATGCCCATAAGTGCTCGGCCATAAAGCCAACTACTTTGCTTGCAGTAGACAAAAGCCAGCTGACAATACTCCCCAATATTCCTGGTAAAGCGTCCACGGCTTTACCAGCTAATTTTTTTAATAAACTTGCAAGATGATCAAGCTGTTTTTTTTACCCATGATTTATCAGGCGGAGGCGATGGAGGTGGAGGGTACTGAACTTTGGCTACTGCCGCCTGTAATAGCCAACACCAGTGTACTTATTGCAAATCCTATGGCCGTTATAACGCTTACTAATGTGACTCCCTGCTCTCTAAACAATGTTCTTATTCGTTCTGCTAGTGTCGTGTCTTCATATAAAATTTCTTTGGATAGTTTCTCTTATTCTATTCACTTGAGTTCGTAATTGGTCTCGGTTAGTAGTTAGCACTCTAGTCTTGCCGATCTTTCTTGTCAAGATCTTTTAGCTTGGGTTATTCTTTCTT
This sequence comes from Conus ventricosus, assembly GCA_018398815.1. Lineage (NCBI taxonomy): Eukaryota > Metazoa > Mollusca > Gastropoda > Neogastropoda > Conidae > Conus > Conus ventricosus. Next base: position 66 of record JAFLJL010001645.1, on the reverse strand, counting down.
ATATCAGGCCTAAGTGGCGCTCAGCTCAACGAGTTTTTCTTTTTCTCTTTTTATATGCTCATCAAG
>JAFLJL010001644.1:58344-60844 GCA_018398815.1 Conus ventricosus | reverse complement strand
ACCTGCCCCGTGCCCACAGTCTTCACGTAGACTATTCTGGCACACAGGTTGCATGCATTGTTGTCAAGGAGCGTGAAACCTCTCACAAAAGGCATTAGACTCTTGGAGGCAAAGGGACGTTGTACGTAGTATACAAATAGGTAATAGACCAATTATAGGTAATAGACCAATTAACCAGGGTACCTTACCCATCGCACATGGCCGAACTGTGTGAAGAAGGCCGAAGTGGTCAGATGACAGATGACACCTAGGAGAGAGTTCGGACCTGCCCTGTGGCGAAAGGGGGAAGGGATGTAACCACTACGACCTCGGCGCTCCAAGTGAGCGCTAAATGCTCAGTCAGCTGATGTTCTTGTGTAAACAGTCAAGTGAAGAGCAGGAGTCTTGGATTCATTCGGATGGTATTGCCGTGGGTCACTGTGTTGGTTCTACTGTCAGGCTGGCTGAATGCGTGTGGAGGTTGTCGTAGCCCTCTTTAAGATAATTACTGTGTTAACTGACCACCGAAGTTGGCGGGAATTTTCGATGTCCATCTGGTGCTAAGTGTGTGTTTGCTAATCAATTAGGTAGGGGTGTGTGTAAATGCTGATGTGTGGGAGAATGTAGCAAATGGAGAATTCAGGGTACTTGTGAACTAGGGTTTGAAAAGCAGCGTGGACAAAGGCATGGCCCGAAGGGGAATCCTTTGTTTCCCTCCCTATATAAACTGGGGGAGAAACAACGTGCAGAAAAACAACACCAGGAGAGGGAGAGAGAAAAGAGAGGAGTGAGCAGGACAGAGAAAGGGTCGAGAGAAACGTGGTCTGGGAGAGAGAAGAGACAGCTAAGTCTTAGGGTTGAAGACAAGCTGGAGTCCTTGTATGATCTTAGTGCTTTGTGACACAGACTAGACCTCGGTTTATAGTCCCATCCGAACGACTATATGGGGAAATGGAGTCAGAACCAATGTTAACTCGAGGGAAAAAATCCCCTTATACCGAAATTCAAACCCGCAACCCCAGGATCACGAGTCCGGCCCCTCAAACCAAAACTGAGCTATCCGGCCCCAAAAGCCCAGTGTGTGTTGTGGTGTCAAAAAGTCAGTGTGGGGTTGGGCGTAAAAAAGTCAGTGTATTGTGGTGTCAGAAAGTCAGTGTGTGTTGTGGTGTGCTGTCAAAAGGTGAGTGTGTATTGTGGTGTCAAAAAGTCGTGTGTGTTGTGGTGTGGTGTAAAAAAGTCAGTGTGTGTTGTGGTGTGGTGTCAAAAATTCAGGGGTGTGTTGTGGTGTCAAAAGTCAGTTGGGTTTTGTGTCAAAAAGTCAGTGTGTGTTGTGGTGTCAAAAAGTCATTGTGTGTTGTGGTGTCAAAAAGTCAGTGTGTTTTTGTGGTGTGGTGTCAAATGTCAGTGTGTGTTGTGGTGTCAAAAGTCATTGGTGTGTTGTGGGTGTGGTGTCAAAAAGTCGTGTGTGTTGTGGTGTGGTGTCAAAAAGCAGTGTGGTGTGGTGTCAAAAAGTCAGTGTGTTTTTGTGGTGTGGTGTCAAAAAGTAGGTGTGTTGTTGGGTGTCAAAAAGTCAGTGTTATTGTGGTGTCAAAAAGTCAGTGTGTGTTGTGGTGTCAAAAAAGTCAGTGTGTGTTGTGGTGTAAAAAAGTCAGTGTGTGTTGTGGTGTGGTGTCAAAAAGTCATTTGTATTGTGGTGTCAAAAAGTCAGCGTGTGTTGTGGTGGGGTTTGTCAAAAAGTCAGTGTGTGTTGTGGTGTGGTGTCAATAAGTCAGTGTGGGTGTGGTGTCAAAAAAGTCAGTGTGTTTTTGGGGTTGGTGGTGTCAAAAAGTTCAATGTGTGTTTTTGGTGTGATGTCAAAAAGTCAGTGTATTGTGGTTGTCAAAAAGTCAGTGTGTGTTGTGGTGTCAAAAAGTCAGCTGTTGTGGTGTCAAAAAGTCAGTGTTTGTGGTGTCAAAAAATTTCAGTGTATTGTGGTGTCAAAAAGTCAGTATGTGTTGTGGTTGGGGGTGTCAAAAATCAGTGTGTGTTGTGGTGGGGGTGTAAAAAAACGTCAGTGTGGTGTGGTGTCAAAAAGTCAGTGTGTGTTGTGGTGTGGTGTAAAAAAGTCTAGTGTGGTGTGGTGTGGTGTCAAAAAGTCGGTGTGTATTGTGGTGTCAAAAGTCAGTGTGTTGTGGTGTCAAAAAGTCAGTGTGTTGTGGTGTCAAAAAGTCAGTGTGTTGTGTTGTGGTGTCCAAAAGTCAGTGTGTGTTGTGGTGTGGTGTCAAAAAGTCAGTGTGTGTTGTGGTGTGGTGTCAAAAAGTCAGTGTGGGGTTGTGGTGTAAAAAAAGTCAGTGTGGTGTGATGTCAAAAAGTCACTGTGTGTTAGGGTTTGTCAAAGTCAGTGTGTGTTGTGGTGTCAAAAAGTCAGTGTGTGTTGTGGTGTGGTGTTAAAAAAAGTCAGTGTGTGTTGTGGTGTCAAAAAGTCAGTGTGTGTTGTGGTGTCAAAAGTCAGTGTGTGTTGTGGTATGATGTAAAAAAAGTC
>JAFLJL010001644.1:43344-53344 GCA_018398815.1 Conus ventricosus | reverse complement strand
TGCCTTCCTATCGCTCCATGGGTCTGAGTCTGCCTTCCATAATCATTGCCAGCCAGGCTAGCACACTCTCGCCAGTGTGGCCAGTGGAGGCCGTTAAGTTTCAAAGTGGATGCGAAAACTGCAGGCAGAAGATAAAGCTCGAAATTTGATTATTGAAATACTGAGCTGAGACATAAACGTAACATAATGCTAAAGTAATAACCAGTCTCGAGTGTTTGTTTGTACAGGAAAAATGAATGTTGAAATAATGTCGCTGTCAATTGAACGAAACAAACACTAAGTAACCGAAAACTGTTTAGGGTACCTGGTTAAAATGTCGATGTTTGGCTTTGAAACAAACATCCCCGCACAACCATACCCCCCTGGTTAGTTAGTACCTCTGGAGGACACCACCATAGCGACAACCGCACCTTCACCCCTCTTCGGTGTGGTAGACAACATCTCTTCTTTACAAGTAATCATTTATCGAGAAGTGCTGCTATGATTTTGTGTGTGTGTGTGGTGTGGTGTGTGTGAGTGTAAACCTTTAGGTGAATTTGAGACTCTTTCATGCTGATCGATGATGATGAGTATGACGAAGATGCTACTGTGGAAGATCCAGTCCCGGTCGTAGATTGCTATGACAGGGCTTGTACTCTACGCTTTCTCTCATAAAACTCCCGAATCAGCCAAACTCAGACCGGGAAATGCAGACACCTGTAGTGCTGGTCAGAAATTTTGAGGCAACACTATCTGAGACACATCCACTGAGGGGAAAGAAAATTCGACAATGTGACTACGGTCTTCCCAGCTGAGCAGCAAACTCGACTCTGAATCGAACCGGTCGAGGTGAAAAATCCTGCTGCAAATGAATGGCTCTGATGGAAATCGAACCACGACCATCCAAGACAGGAGTCTGCAATACGAAACCACTTCACCAAGGCGGCTGGTTGTGTTATGATTAAAACTAACAATTTAAAGATGAATGAAGGAACGAAATTTCGTTTTAGTTATGAAAATGAAAATATGGAAATCGCGGACTATTCAGGTATTGAGGTTTACTGTTCAATCAGAATGCAAGTTCCAACAAGGCCAGAAGGTTGTGTTTTGAAGAGGGACATAAAGCCATGTTTGGTTCATTGAAAAATGCCAGAAAGCGAAATCTCCCCACTTGCAGTACTTGTAGATTTATTTGACAAGCTTGTTGCACCCGTTTTTTGTTGTTTGGGTGTGACATTTGGGGATTTGAAAACTTTGCACTAATTTAAAAAACAAAAACTACAGCTCAAATTTCTGAAATGTATTTTCGTTTGAATCGAAGAACTATGAATTCATTTGTTTTTGGTGTAATACGAAAGTATCCACTATCTTTAAAAGTCAAAAAGTTAGAACGATCAAACTTTGGACCAACCTATTATTTCAAAACGTGACAGGGCCAGACTGTTGACAGGGCCAGCCTGTTACTGTTGACAGGGCCAGACTGTTACTGTTGACAGGGCCAGACTGTTAATTCAAAAAGTGACAGGGCCAGACTGTTGACAGGGGCCAGCCTGTTACTGTTGACAGGGCCAGCCTTAACTGTTGACAGGGCCAGCCTGTTAATTCAAAAAGTGACAGGCCAGACTGTTGACAGGAAAGACTGTTGACAGGGCCACTGTTACTGTTGACAGGGCCAGCCTGTTAATTTCAAAAGTGACAGGGCAGACTGTTGACAGGGCCAGACTGTTACTGTTGACAGGGCCAGACTGTTGACAGGGCCAGCCTGTACTGTTGACAGGGCCAGACTGTTAATTTCAAAAGTGACAGGGCCAGACTGTTGACAGGGCCAGCCTGTTACTGTTGTACAGGGCCACGCTGTTACTGTTGACAGGGCCAGGTCTGTCAATTTTAAAAAAGTGACAGGGCCAGCCTGTTAATTTCAAAATGTGACAGACCGGCCTTTTAAATTTTAAAAAGTGACAGGGCCGGCCTGTTAATTTCAAAAAGTGACGGGGCCAGCCTGTTAATTTCAAAAAAGGGACAGGGCCGGCCTGTTTAATTTCAAAAAGTGACAGGGCCAGCCTGCTAATTTCAAAAAGTGAAGGACCAGTCCATTATTTTCAACAAGATCCAAAGCATATTAACGTACTCCCAGTTTATATTGAATACGCGTAAGATATTCCATAAAGAGGAAAACCGTTTGGGGCCGTTATAGCCGTTAGCAATGACTATTCTGGTTAAACTCGGGCATCATCCGTTGATCCATAATGAACATACCTACAAATTTTCAGAATGATCGGCCAAGTACTTTCTGAGATATTCCATAAAAAGAAAAACCGTTATGGGCCGTTATAGCCGTTAGTAACGGATTGACGGTAAAATAAAACATCGGGCATCATCCGTGACCCATATATAAACATACCTACAAATTATCAGAAAGCTCTGCCCTGTAGTTTTGTCTGGAGCGAGTGGAACACATTTTGACTACGGACGGACAGACAGACACACAGACACCCAAACAGCATTTTTTCGTTCCCATTGTAAAAGTACTCCCTGTTCTAAAAGAACTGGGAGTAGGCCCTACAAAAAGTGACGAAGTGTCGCACAGAGTAATACGCTCGCTTTTCGACAGATCAGTGTGGTGCCTACTTGCACAGATAAATCCTCATCCAAAAACCTTCATTATGACTATCTGTGCACAGAGCTCCGTTCGATGTCCCTTACTGTTCTGAGTTTATATTTTAACGGCCAGCTTTATTTTAATCACATCTACTAAATCCATATGCGAGCTGTTTGCAGATGATGCCACCACAACTGGACAACGGTTAATGACGAGAACTGTGCTAGCAAACTCAACGATGTGGTACAATGGACTTCTTTCTTTCTTTCTTTCTGCGTACGCAGGCTGATACTCCTGCGGACACTCCCTGTATAGCCAGGCAGTGGAGTTTTGTGTGTATGACCCTTTTTTATCCCGCCATTAAGGCAGCCATACTCCATCTTCGGGGAAGGTGCATGCTATGTGTCACGTGTCATCCATACCAACGGCCAAACTGGCCTTCTCTTCCGAAAGTTGGCGATGGGATTTTACGTGTGTGCAAGTGTTATGCGTGCGTTCACACACGGAACCTCGGGTTTTATAGTCTCATTCGAAGGACTATATGGAGAATGGAGTCAGAACCAATGTTAACTCCGAGGGAAAAATCCCCCTATACCGAAATTCGAACCCGCAACCCCAGGATCACGAGTCCGGCGCTCTACCAACTGAGCTATCCGGCCCCGTACAATGGACTGAATTTCACTTGTTGCTTCATCCACAAAGAAAACAAAATCCGTACGTATCACACAAACAAACAGAAAAAAATTCAAAACTCGCACAACAAAACGAAACAAAAGAAACAAACAAACCAAACCAAAACAAAACAACAAGAGCAACAAACACACAAAATGTCGTCAATGAATCCTACCACCACCCAACTCTGTGTGTGTGTGTGTGTGTGCGTGTGTGCGTGTGGTGCTGTGTGTGTGTGTGTGTGTGTGTGTGTTTGTGTGTGTGTGTGTGTGTTTAGGTCTTCATTTACGTCTATACACATTATGTGATATTAGAACGAACATAAATCTATAAGAATAACATCAACAGCAACAGCAAATAAATGGATAACTAACCATAAAACATCCAAGAATAACCGGTCATAACAAGGACATTACTAAAACACCAGTTCACAGTTTACAAAACAGAAAAAAATAGGACTTTGATGCAATGAAACAGCAATTTTTACACATTAGTGATAAATCGGTTACAGCTGTATCCAGGGAACAATTAGGTAGAGGTGGTAGATTGAGGTTTTAACTGCTTGCAGTGGAAAAGTATGTGGGAATTTGTTATCATTTCACCACAAAAGCATGTTATATTTTTGCAAAACTTTGTCTTAAAAGCGTTTAGTTTGATCTTATATATTAGCGAAATTAATGATCCGAGAAAACGACAAACTACATTGATAAAAAGAATGAAGATGTGTCAAAGTTTAATAGCTGGTTTATGCGTGTATCAAGAGAACATCCCGAATTTTTGTTGTTTTTTTCCTAAAACGTTTCCCGCATGCATTTTCTAGAAGACTGTATCCCTCATGGATAGACAATGGGATACTGATAAACCTCTGACCCGCTAGTATTTTTTCGCTCCCCGTTTTGCTGCTCTGTCTACTCTTTCATTAAACTGAATCCCACAATGAGAAGGAACCCAACAGAAACTAATTCTTGTACCCCTCACGTGGACAGCAACGTTGAGAATTGAAATCAGTTTGAGATCTGACATTCATCATCATCATTCATTCTCTTGCCCATGATGGGCGTAGAGGATGAGATGAGAGACACTCTCGAAGCCAGGCACCGCCATCCGGCCCTGTCCTCTGCCTGTCGCATCAGCGTAGGGCATCCATCCTGGTCCATTCTTTGATGTTGTCCATCCAGCATTTGGCTTGTCGTCCCCTTCGTCTGCCGCCTTCCAGCGTGCCCTGGATAACTGTTTTGGGCAGTGAATTGTGGCGTATGATCATGCCCGAACCACGACAGCTTCCTCTTCTTGACTGTTGCCAAGAGGGGTTCTTGGGGGCCTGCAAGTGATGTTATTTGGCTCCTCACAAGGTCGTTTGTCTTCCGGTCTTGCCAAGAGATCCCCAGCAAGCGCCTGAAGCATTTAGTTTCAAACGTCTGGATTCTCTTGGTGGTCTCTGCTGTCATGGTCCAGCTTTCGCAGCCATACAGCAGGATGGACAGCACCAGGGACTTGTACAGCTTCATCTTTGTAGGAAAGCTGATCTCCCTGCTCTTCCAGATCTTGTTTAGCTTTGCCATTGCTGCTGTTGCGATCGCTAGTCTGGTCTTGATTTCTGTTGTAGAGCGACCGTCTTTGGTAAGAGTGGCGCCAAGGTATTTGAAAACGCCCACTTCTTCAAGCTGTTGTCCGTTCATGTAGATTTCAGCATGGGTGTTGGTTGTGCTGTTGACCAGGACTTTGCTTTTTTCTGTGCTCACTTCCATTCCATATGCACCTGCCCTTTCTTCCATCTCTTTGTCAGTCTTGTAGTTCTTCGTTGCTGCCTCCCATCAGGTCGATGTCATCTGCGAACCTCAGATTATTGATGGTTCTTCCTCCGATGGAGACAGTGGAGTGGAAGTCATGGAGGGTTTCACCATGATGTTTTCCAGGAAGAGATGAACAGTAACGGGAGATAGCAGGCAGCCTTGACTGACTCAACTGTTTTCTTGAAGTAGCCCCCATCTGGTTGTTGAGGAGGACTGCGCTGCTGGCGGTGTTACAGCGCCTGGATGGTTTGGACGAGACCCTCCTCTATGCCAAACTTTCTGAGCACCTGCCATAGACCCTTGTGCCACACCCTGTCAAACGCTTTCCTAAAGTCAATGAAGTTGTGGAACAGGTCTCTCTGATGTTGCAGATGTTTCTCCATCATATCCGGCAGGTGAAGATCTGTTCTACTGTGCTTCTGCCTGCTCTGAATCCAGCTTGTTCTTCCGCCAGGTGTTCTTCCGCCTCTTTCTTCAGTCTGAGATCTGACATTAGCTTCCCCAAAAGGACAAAATCAATTTCTTCACTCACAAACTATTGGAACTTTCACTTCAGATCTATTCAGTGAGTCAAAAGTTAACTTCAACGATATAAATCGACCTAAACTTCCCGCATCTCCCAGCCCGCCATGGGAACTTCAAAGAGCATTATTTGATATCAGCCATACGTCGATGAAAAAAAGTGACAATGAAAACCTGATAGGCCAAATAGTAAAAGAGTATATTGAAAATTCGTATCCCTTTCATCTTAAAATTTATACAGATAGGTCTTTTTGGATACCAAAGAAGCAGGTGCAGCATTTACAATTCCTTCATTGAAAATTGAAAAATCTTATTATCTGGGAAAAAAACCAGATCTATTTTTTACAGCAGAACTAACTGCCATTCTAATGGCTTGTATTTTCTCCTTGACTTTTCAAATCCAATATTCCAAGTCCTCTTTTGTGTCGATTCAAAATCGGTTTTTACTCGCCTAAGTAAAACATACCCTATAGAAAGACAAGATCTGATTACAGATATTCATCACCTGATACATTTCTGATTATTAGGGTGTGTGTGTGTGTGTGTGTGTGTGTGTGTGTGTGTGTGTGTTGTGTGTGTGGTGTGCGTGCGTGCATGCGTGCGTGCGTGCGTGCGTGCGTGCGTGCGTGCGCGTTGTGTGTGTGTGTGTGTGTGTGTGTGTGTGTGTGTGTCCTTCATTTAACGTCTATCCACTATTCGTGATATTAGACCAAAAAAAAAAAAAAAAAAAAAAAAAAAAAAAAGTGAATGTGTACGGAAGTAATTGCGAGGTGCACATAATGTGTGTATGTGTATATGTATGGGTGCGCGTGCACGCGAGTGTGTTGTGGTGTGTGTGGTGTGTGTGGTGTGTGTGTGTTGTGTGTGTGTGTGTGTGCCTGTGGTGTGTGTGTGCCTGTGTGTGTGAGTGAGAGAGTTATGGATGTGTAAGTGTGTGAATATCTTACACAAGTCATAAGAGAAGATTAACATGAAACAAAATACTTATAACCAACAACTAACTAATCAATTTAAAGTCAAAACGGATGACAGTATTAAAGAAAAAAGAAAAACAAACAAACAAAACAAACAAAAAATCCTTTGCTCCCCCCCCCCCCCCCCCGACCATTTTATCCACCCCACCCACCCTCCTTCCTTTCTTATCCCCCGAAATAAAGTTAATAAAGAATATTATAAGTATTTTCCAATAGGGGTGCGTTCTAAGTGTACAAAGAATTCGTACGTTAAAGCTGGTGACTGAAAAAATGGCCTGCACAGTATTTTGCTTCAATACTGGGAATGATTTTTTTCATATCATTGCATGAAACAATATGAACTGGAGTAATCTTGTTTCCACATACGCAAACTATGTTCTTTACATATTTTGTTTTAAATGCATTAAGTTTCCACCTGTGCATTAATGAGAGTAATTTTCTATTAAGATTAAAATTCTCTTTGATTCTTTTAATATCAAACTGTTCTTTATATACGTGATCTACCATACTATATTCAAAAGCTTTCCAGATATGCGACTTAACCAAGTTACACTGTTCATGTACTGATAAGGGGAAATCAAACAGTTCTGAATCAAAACTATTTTTGGCTCCTACGTTTAGCTGCCCTGTCTACTTTTTCATTATAATGAAAAGACAATGTGAAGGAATCCAACAAAAAGCTACATGGGTTCCTCTTGCAATTAACATGTGTATCATACAACTTATCTCTATGATCATTTCAGGTCTTGTGTGCAGTTGAAAAACTTTTAATGCCTGAAGAGCTGATTTAGAATCAACACAGAACAGAATTTGAAATATTGTTTTTGGAAAGTTTAAAAGGTAATTTAAAGCCAGATATCGCTGTTAATTCTGCTGTAAATATCGATTGTTAATTCCGATATAAAAATGATTCTCTACTCTTAAGTCTGGTATTAAGAATGCACAACCTGCTTGTTTATCAATGCACGAACCGTCTGTGTATATTTTCAAATAATTTGAATAGTTCTTTTCAACATGGCATTTGATATAGCTTGCTAACATGTTTATGTTTTCATCTTTTTTCATATTGGTATGTTCAATATCAAAATGTGCTTTATTAAGCTCCCATGGTGGTATAGGAGAAAATAACGGTCTAATGGATAGAGCATCATTATCGATTGAAACTCCGGAATCAGTAATACTTTTTGACGTGTACGTTGCCAGTGTTTTTTGAGAAGCTATAGATTTGGCTCTTTTAGGAAAATCAATATCTACCTCATTTTTATTTCAGATCTAATGTGCGTTTTATTAGTTGTACTCTTGATAACAAATTTACAACACGCTAACTCTCTGTATTCATCTAAGGGAAGCATCTGCGCTTCATAATACGTACGAGAAGATGATGCATGCACCGGAAGGCCAAGTGCTAATTTCAATGCCTTGCATTCAATACTTTCAAGCTTTTTCAATAGGTATTTGGGAGCGCTAAAGATTACTTCTTGGGCATATGTTTTTCGACCTCATTAAAGATTTACATAGAGTTTATCATGTAGCTGAACTCTGTCCCCATTTTTCTTAGAGATAATTTTAAGGAAATTTAATATTTTCCTCGCCTTTGTTAATAAGTATTCAATATGAGCGTTCCATGATAGTTTAGATGTAAAATGGACTCCTAGGAATTTAACTTCTGTCACATATTTAAGAGGTGTTTCGCCCAATGTAAAAAACAGGCAGTTTTTCTGGATTATTACCTCTATTGAAAAGAATTATATTTGTTTTTTCAATAGATAATTTTAATCCATTTAACTTCATGTATTCCGCCATCCTATTTAGTTCGTTTTGATAGATCTTTCTGATGAAATTTATATCACGCTGTGGAGTTTTCTTTTTAAGAGTTACTTCCATCCACATGCAAATGTCGTCTGCATATTGAACGAGAAACTACCTTTTTAGATAACTTATTTGGCAAATCATACAATAGCAATGGAAAAGAAGCGGGGCTAACACTGACCCTTGGGGATTCCCATTGACAAAGTTCTACTGGTGGAATATGTTTTTCCTACTCTTGTTTGTATTACCCTATCTTTTCAGAAAGCACTTAACATAATTGTATACATTTCCTGATAGTCCAATATTTTTTAAGTTTGTTTAACAGCTGTGAATGCCACACTTGATCGTAAGCCTTGGTTATGTCAAAAAATGTAGCCAGGACACATTTACGTCTTGCAAATTGTTTCTTTATATTTGTTGATATTTCACTAATATTTCTGTAGTAGATCTCCCTTTACGAAAGCCAGCTTGATTAATAGGAATGATGTCATTTTTTTCACAGTAATGTGCTAGTCTATTCAAAACAATTCTTTCTGATAGTTTTACAGACGTGTGATGTTAATGCTATAGGTCTGTAATTTTTAGGATCACTAGAAGACTTTCCTTGTTTATGAACTGGGACAACAATTGTCTGTTTCCATATTTTGGGCAAGTCGCTACTATTCCAGCAAGTACTTAGCAGAGCATGAAGAAAAACTACAAGATTTTCAGGTAAATTCTTTAGCATCTGATTAGATATTGCATCTAAACCAACCGATGACTTCCTCATTGAATGGCTCTAATGGCTTCTTTTACTTCATGTACAGTTATAGGAGCATTAATGTTAATGCTATTATCTGGTGGTGGATCATCATATGTTATATTACTTTCTTCTTTTTCTCTGTAAGTTCGGTCAGTGTTTGTTAGACCCTCAGGACGGCTGACATCAGCGAATAAGTTTACAAAAACTTCTGCTTTCTCTTTAGCAGTGGGTAGATTGTTATCTATTTGTATGGGATACTGTGGTGATGTCAATCCATTTTTCATAGCTTTCAGTTCTTCCCATACTTTTCCCATATCCTTACAATGTTTTACTTCAGAGTTACAGAAATCACTCCAATGTTTCAATTTTGCATATTCTATAGCATCATCACTTTCTTTACCCGTCTTTTTCATTTTTTCATGATTACTTGCTGATCTTTTTTTACAATATATCTTAAATCTTTCTTTTTTCTTGTTATTTGCGCGTGTGTGTGTGTGTGTGTGTGTTGTGTGTGTGTGTGTTCTGTCTGTCTGTCTGACTGTGTGTGTGTGTGTGTGTGTGTATGTGTGTGTGTGTGTGTGTGTGTGTGTGTGTGTGTGTGTGGTGTGTTGTGTGTGTGTGTGATCTCTCTCTCTCTCTCTCTCTCTCTCTCTCTCTCTCTCTCTTACCATCATCTCTGTTAAAGAAGGGGCGCCAGACGAGGTCGACCCCCATTTCACACCGAAAACAAACTCTTCTTCAATGCTTGCTGAGAACGCGCAGCCACAATCGACGCGATCTCAGCAGCGGCGAGGGATGGGGGGTGGGGGTGGGGGTGGGGGGGGGTGTGGGGGGGAAGGAGTTGGGGGAGGGGCGGAAGGCTATGAGGGAGAGTGTTGAGCAGGTGAAGGTCTGTGATGTGAGATAGGGA
>JAFLJL010001644.1:35844-38344 GCA_018398815.1 Conus ventricosus | reverse complement strand
TCCCCCAAAATTTCCCCTGATCATACCCCCATACTTCCCCCTGCTACATACTCTCCCATATATTCCCCTTCCCTCCATACTCCCCCGGACATTCTCCCTGCCCCATACCCCCCCAAATTTTCCCCCCCTGCTCCATCCCTCCCCCAAATATTCACCCTGCCCATACTCCCCCAGATATTCCCTTTGCTCCATACTCCCCCAAAGAAATTCCCTCTGCTCCATACTCCCCCGGACATTCTCCCGCCCCATACTCCCCAAAATTCCCCCTGCTCCATGCTCCCCCAAATATTCACCCTGTTCCATACTCCCCCAGATTTTCCCCTTTGCTCCATACTCTCCCAGAAATTCCCTCGCTCCATACTCCCCCAACATTCTCCCTGCCCCATACTCCCCCAAATATTCCCCCTGCTCCATACTCTTCCAAATATTCCCCCTGCTCCATACTCCCACATATTTTTCCCCTTGCTCCATACTGCCCCAAAATTTTCCCCCCCCCTGCTCCGCACTCCCCCAGATATTCCCCTGCTCCATACCCCCAAATATTCCCTGCTCCATACTTCCCCGGACATTCCCTGCTCTATACTCCCCCAGATTTTCTCCTTGCCCCATCTCCCCAAATTTTCACCCTGCTCTATAACCCCCTATATTCCCCTTGCTCCATACTCCCCCTTTTTATTCCCCTGCTCAATACCCCCCCATATATTCCCCTGCTCCATACTCCCCCAGATATTTCCCCTGCTTCGAAACTCCCCCAAATATTCCCCCTGCTCCATACTCCCCAATAACCCCCCTGCTCCATACTCCCCCAGATATTCTCCCCCCCATACTCCCCCAGATATTCTCCCGCTGCATACTCCCCTAGATATTCTCCCTGCTCCATACTCCCCCAATATTCCCCCTGCTCCATACTCCCCAGATATTCCCCCTGCCCCCCATACTCCCCCCCAGATTTTCCCTCCCGCTCCAACTCCCCCATAATTCCCCCTCTCCATACTGCCCCCTTGCTCCATACATACCAGAAATTCCCCCCGCTCCATACCCCCCCCCCCCCCCCCCACATTCTCCCTGCCCATACTCCCCCAAAGATTTTCCCCTGCTCCATACTCCCCAGATATTCCCCTGCTCCATACTCCCCCGGACATTCTCCCGCCCCATACTCCCCCCAAATATTCCCCTGCTCCATACTCTTCCAAATTTTCCCCCCTGCTCCATACTCCCACATATATTCCCCTTGCTCCACACTCCCCAGATATTCCCCCCCTGCTCCGCACTTCCCCCCAGATATTCCCCCTGCTCCATACTCCCCCAAATATTCCCCTGCTCCATACTTCCCCGGACATTCCCCTGCTCTATACTCCCCCAGATATTCTCCTTGCCCCAAAACTCCCCCAAATATTCCCCCTGCCTATACTCCCCCATATTTTCCCCCTTGCTCCATACTCCCCCATTTATTCCCCTGCTCAATACTCCCCATATATTCCCTGCTCCATACTCCCCCAGATATTTCCCCTGCTTCATACTCCCCCAAATATTCCCCCTGCTCCAAAACCCCCCCAGATAATCCCCCTGCTCCATACTCCCCCCAGATATTCTCCCTGCCCCATACTTCCCCCAGATATTCCCCCTCTCCATACTCCCTAGATATTCTCCCTGCTTCTTACTCCCCCAGATATTCCCCCTGCTCCATACTCCCCCAATATTCCCCTGCTCCATACTCCCCAGATATTCTCCCGCTCCATACTCCCCCATATTTTCCCCTCTCCATACTCCCCCCCTTGCTCCATACTATACCAAAATTCCCCCCGCTCCATACCCCCCCCCCCCCCCCCGACATTCCCCTCCCCATACCCCCAGATATCCCCTGCTCCATACTCCCCAATATTCCCCTGCTCCATACTCCCCCGGACATTCCCCCTGCCTGCCGCGCTTCAAAATCTCCTTGTTCGACGCTCCTCCTCTCTCCCTCACAACAACTCTTCGCAGCAATCTACGACTTACTACGACTGACGAAGACGGGGGGACTATTTGACACGTGATAATTGTTCCTTGACCCTGATCTGAAAACACTTCAGAAGCATCTGGTAATCTTTTTTTTTCTGGTGAAATTTCCCTGTGAAAGGGTTCTGGTCCTTGGACCAATCTTTGTTGTGCTTGATGCCCGGTTTTGGTCACGGTCATCACAGTCGTGCTGCTCCCTCTGGTCGAGATGCTGTTCTCTTGTCTTCGAGCTGCGTTTCATTTTGTATTCAGTCGGTGCTTGCGGAAACGCTGGCTGCAACATTTCCATGGATACTTCCATACTTCCTGAACGGCTGGTCGGATTTCCGTGCTTTTCCATGGTCTGTCTGTGTTCTTTTTCTCTGAGATGGTTCTCTGAGGGCTAGCCATCGTATTCTGGTGAGGCGTTTTTGTCTTAATTCCCATTAGTGCTGGAGAGAAGAGAAAAGAAAAAGAGAGAGAGAGAGAAAAGAAGAGAGAGAGGGGAAGGAGAGGGGGGGAG
>JAFLJL010001644.1:27500-32500 GCA_018398815.1 Conus ventricosus | reverse complement strand
GACTGTGGAGCTGCATTTGAAAAAAAAAAAATCAACAACAACAAACGAACAAATAAACCATTGTCTTCATACGCAAACAAGCGAGCAGTTAACGTTTTCTTCTGAAAATATTTCTACAGTACATACCTTGAGCAGACGAACTTTTAACCAAACGGCACGC
This sequence comes from Conus ventricosus, assembly GCA_018398815.1. Taxonomy (NCBI): domain Eukaryota; kingdom Metazoa; phylum Mollusca; class Gastropoda; order Neogastropoda; family Conidae; genus Conus; species Conus ventricosus. The sequence continues at coordinate 32,340 of JAFLJL010001644.1, read as the reverse complement.
AGTGACTTTCGAAGGCAGATCCAATTTCTTGATAAATAAACATACGAGATGAAACTTTCTTTCTTTCATTCGTTCGTTCTTTCTTTCTGTTGTTTTTCCCACAAGAATCAGGCCAACTCCACACTTCAAGCAGGGGGATTATCTTCCCTTTGCAAGGGAATTAATCCAAATGCCCACACAGCAGACGAGACACAGGTATGAAGCGCCGGTGTTTGCACGATGATCAACCTGCTCAGCATGTGCGTCGATGGATTGTACCGACTTGCCAGCTCGGAGGACTTGAGTTCATCAATTCCCGAAGCCTCCACACCCACCACCGTCACCCTCCGCTCTTCCCCATCTCAACACCACAGACCTACACCTGCTCAACACTCTCCCTCATATCCTTCCGCCCCTCCCCAACTCCTTCCCACCCCCCACCCCACCCCATCCCTCGCCGCTGCTGAGCTCGCGTCGATTGTGGCTGCGCGTTCTCAGCAGCATTGAAAGAGTAGTTTGTTTTCGGTGTGAAATGGGGGTCGACCTCGTCTGGCGCCCCCTTCTTAAACAGATTAAGAGATGATGGTAAGAGAGAGAGAGAGAGAGAGAGAGAGAGAGAGAGAGAGAGAACACACACACACACACACACACACACACACACACACACACAGAGTCAGACAGACAGACAGAACACACACACACACACACACACCACACACACACACACACACACCCTAATAATCAAGAAATGTATCAGGTGATGAATATCTGTAATCAGATCTTGTCTTTCCACAGGGTATGTTTTACTTAGGGCGAATAAAACCGATTTGAATCGACACAAAAGAGGACTTGGAATATTGGATTTGAAAAGTCAAGTATAAAATACAAAGCCATTAGAATGGCAGTTAGTTCTGCTGTAAAAAATAGATCTGTTTTTTCCAAGATAATAAGATTTTTCAATTTTCAATGAAGGAATTGTAAATGCTGCACCTGCTTCTTTGGTATCCAAAAAGACCCATCTGTATAAATTTTAAGATGAAAGGGATACGAATTTTCAATATACTCCTTTACTATTTGGCCTATCAGGTTTCATTGTCACTTTTTTTCATCGACGTATGGCTGATATCAAATAATGCTCTTTGAAGTTCCCATGGCGGGCTGGGAGATGCGGGAAGTTTAGGTCGATTTATATCGTTGAAGTTAACTTTTGACTCACTGAATAGATCTGAAGTGAAAGTTCCAATAGTTGTGAGTGAAGAAATTGATTTTGTCCTTTTGGGGAAGCTAATGTCAGATCTCAGACTGAAGAAAGAGGCGGAAGAACACCTGGCGGAAGAACAAGCTGGATTCAGAGCAGGCAGAAGCACAGTAGAACAGATCTTCACCTGCCGGATACTGATGGAGAAACATCTGCAACATCAGAGAGACCTGTTCCACAACTTCATTGACTTTAGGAAAGCGTTTGACAGGGTGTGGCACAAGGGTCTATGGCAGGTGCTCAGAAAGTTTGGCATAGAGGAGGGTCTCGTCCAAACCATCCAGGCGCTGTATAACACCGCCAGCAGCGCAGTCCTCCTCAACAACCAGATAGGGGACTACTTCAAGACCACAGTTGGAGTCCGTCAAGGCTGCCTGCTATCTCCCGTACTGTTCAATCTCTTCCTGGAAAACATCATGCGTGAAACCCTCCATGACTTCCACTCCACTGTCTCCATCGGAGGAAGAACCATCAATAATCTGAGGTTCGCAGATGACATCGACCTGATGGGAGGCAGCAACACGAAGAACTACAAGACCTGACAAAGAGACTGGAAGAAAGGGCAGGTGCATATGGAATGGAAGTGAGCACAGAAAAAAGCAAAGTCCTGGTCAACAGCACAACCAACACCCATGCTGAAATCTATCATGAACGGACAACAGCTTGAAGAAGTGGGCGTTTTCAAATACCTTGGCGCCACTCTCACCAAAGACGGTCGCTCTACAACAGAAAATCAAGACCAGACTAGCGATCGCAACAGCAGCAATGGCAAAGCTAAACAAGATCTGGAAGAGCAGGGAGATCAGCTTTCCTACAAAGATGAAGCTGTACAAGTCCCTGGTGCTGTCCATCTGCTGTATGGTTGCGAAAGCTGGACATGACAGCAGAGACCACCAAGAGAATCCAGACGTTTGAAACTAAATGCTTCAGGCGCTTGCTCGGGATCTCTTGGCAAGACCGGAAGACAAACGACCTTGTGAGGAGCCAAATAACATCACTTGCAGGCCCCCAAGAACCCCTCTTGGCAACAGTCAAGAAGAGGAAGCTGTCGTGGTTCGGGCATGTCATACGCCACAATTCACTGCCCAAAACAGTTATCCAGGGCACGCTGGAAGGCGGCAGACGAAGGGGACGACAAGCCAAATGCTGATGGACAACATCAAATAATGGACCAGGATGGATGGCCCTACGCTGATGCGACAGGCAGAGGACAGGGCCCGGATGGCGGTGCCTGGCTTCGAGAGTGTCTCTCATCTCTCCTCTACGCCCATCATGGGCAAGAGAATGATGATGATGATGAATGTCAGATCTCAAACTGATTTCATTCTCAAACGTTGCTGTCACGTGAGGGGTACAAGAATTAGTTTCTGTTGGGTTCCTTCTCATTGTGGGATTCAGTTTAATGAAAGAGCAGACAGAGCAGCAAAACGGGGAGCGAAAAATACTAGCGGGTCAGAGGTTATCAGTATCCCATTGTCTATCCATGAGGGATACAGTCTTCTAGAAAAATGCATGCTGGAAACGTTTTAGGAAAAAACAACAAAGTTCGGGATGTTCTCTTGATACACGCATAAACCAGCTATTAAACTTTGACACACTTCATTCTTTTTATCAATGTAGTTTGTCGTTTTCTCGGATCATAATTTCGCTAATATATAAGATCAAACTAAACGCTTTTAAGACAAAAGTTTTGCAAAAATATAACATGCCTTTGTGGTGAAAATGATAACAAATTCCCACATACTTTTCCACTGCAAGCAGTTAAAACCTCATCTACCACCTCTACCTAATTGTTTCCTGGATACAGCTGTAACCGATTTATCACTAATGTGTAAAATTGCTGTTTCATTGCATCAAAGTCTATTTTTTTCTGTTTTGTAAACTGTGAACTGGTGTTTTAGTAATGTCCTTGTTATGACGGTTATTCTTGGATGTTTTATAGTTAGTTATCCATTTATTTGCTGTTGCTGTTGATGTTATTCTTATAGATTATGTTCGTCTAATATCACATAATGTGTATAGACGTTAAATTGAAGACCTAACCACACACACACACACACACACACACACACACACACACACACACACACACACACACACACACACACACACGCACACACACACACACACACACACACACACACACACACACACACACACACACACACACACACGCACACACGCACACACACAGAGAGTTGGGTGGTGGTAGGATTCATTGACGACATTTTGTGTGTTTGTTTCTTTTGTTTCGTTTTGTTGTGCGAGTTTGAATTTTTTTCTGTTTGTTGTGTGATAGTACGGATTTTGTTTTCTTTGTGGATGAAGCAACAAGTGAAATTCAGTCCATTGTACCACATCGTTGAGTTTGTTAGCACAGTTCTCGTCATTAAGCGTTGTCAGTTGTGGTGGCATCATCTGCAAACAGCTCACATATAATAATAATAATAATAATAATAATAATAATGAATACTTATATAGCGCCTATTCTCGGCTAGAGGCCAAGCTCTAAGCGCTTTACAATCAACACTCGTTTACACAACGGGCTGCCTACCTGGGTAGTGCCGACTGAAGAGCTGCCAGCTGGCGCTTCATTCAGTCGTTTCCCGTGCCATCCAGTCAGTATCGTTCAATATCGATCACTCATTTTCCTTACTTCCTTCATTCTTTCCATTTCTCACGCAGGGTGCATGCTGTGTGTGTAACGTGTCATCCATACCAACGACCAAAACTGGCCTTCTCTTCCGAAAGTTGTGATGGGATTTGACGTGTGTGCAAGATGTTATGCGTGCGTTCACACACGGAACCTCGGTTTATAGTCTCATTCGAAGGACTGTATGGGAAAATGGAGTCAGAACCAATGTTAACTCCGAGGGAAAAATCCCCCTGTACCGAAACGCCCCGGCGGAGGTTCGAACCAGTCCATGGATTTGGTAGATTTGATTAAAATAAAGCTGGCCGTTAAAATATAAACTCAGAACAGTAAGGGACATCGAACGGAGCTCTGTGCACAGATCGTCATAATGAAGGTTTTTGGATGAGGATTTATCTGTGCAAATAGGCACCACACTGATCTGTCGAAAAGCGAGCGTATTACTCTGTACGACACTTCGTCACTTTTTGTAGGGCCTACTCCCAGTTCTTTTAGAACAGGGAGTACTTTACAATGGGAACGAAGAAATGCTGTTTGTGTGTCTGTGTGTCTGTCTGTCCGTCCATAGTCAAAATGTGTTCCACTCGCTCCAGACAAAACTACAGGGCCGATCTTTCTGAAAATTTGTAGGTATGTTCATTATGGGTCACGAATGATGCCCGATGTTTTATTTTACCGTCATATCCGTTACTAACGGCTGTAACGGCCCATAACGGTTTTTCTTCTTTATGGAATATCTCAGAAAGTACTTGGCCGATCTTTCTGAAAATTTGTAGGTATGTTAATTATGGATCACGGATGATGCCCGAAGTTTATTTTTACCGTTATATTCGTTACTAACGGCTATAACAGCCCATAACGCGTTTTCTTCTTTATGGAATATCTCAGAAAATGCTTGGCCGATCTTTCTGAAATTATGGATCACGGATGATGCCCGATGTTTACCAGAA
>JAFLJL010001644.1:0-20000 GCA_018398815.1 Conus ventricosus | reverse complement strand
TTTTGGGGATTTCCCGGGGCCCATCCCCTCGAGGGATTTTTTGAAGGTTTGGTCCCGGTTTTGACTGCCCGTTTGTTTCGGTTTTCGCGGGGGGTTCTGCACGTCCCGGGGGCTTTCCCTGTCTGCAGTTGCCCCGGCGATGAGGGTGTCGTCCAGTGGTGCCCGTTCCTGTTGCCCAAGGTGAGGTTTTTAAAATTTTGGGGGAAATTCTGAAGGGCTGTGTGTTGGTTGTTTGCAAAATTTTCATGGTTTAATCAATTTTGTGTTTCAGTTCCGGAACGGAGGTTTTCCCCTTTTGATTTGTTTTTTTATCCCCAAAAGATTTTTTTAGAGAACTTTATAAATCCCAACCCTGACTAACTTGCTAAACCCCAGAGTTTTTGGGGGGAAAGGGGGCAAAAAACCCCGTTTTTCCCTGTGGGCGGAAGAGAGAGAGAGAGAATAACCGGCACCCCTGAAAAAACCCGTTAAGGTAAAGTTCCCCCTCAAAACAGACAGCCCAGACAGAGAAAGAGAGAAAGAGAGGGGAAACGGGAAGAGGGCGCTCATGCCACATTTCCCCAAAACAAAGGAACACAACACTAACACACCCCCCACACCACCACACACACACACACAAACCACACACACACACACACACACCTTTTTAAAAAAAATTGTCCCCCTGGTTTACATTTCCCATACCCCCCCCTTCGGGGGCGGGGCCTCCCTGTTAAATTGAAAGGTGTGTCTTGGGCCCAAAAAATAAATACTGCCGCACTTTTTCCCCTCCCCCAAATTTCCTGCCCAGCTTGCTCGATTAAAAAACATATTCCCAAAATCCAACACTGCCCGCGCGGCGGCGGGCAGGGAACTGCTGCGAACCACGCGGCGCCAAATGACGAGAGGGGCTTGTCATTCTAGTCAGGGTTTATTCGAAAACCCTTTTTATAAACAAGTGCCGAGCTTAAATCACGTGCCACTTTGTGTTGTCCCCAAAACACAGCCGCCGCCTTTTTAAAATTTCGACCGGTGGGTGAAAAGACGTTTCAGAGAGAACTTGTGTGTGTTTTTTTTAAAAACATGGCGAGTAGGGAAGTGATGTTTAATGCCTTTGTCAGGGATGGAATTTGCCCACTAATTTTTTTCAAAAAAAGGGTGAATTTGTTGTTATCTTCGCAAGGAAAACTTTGGGTAACAGCCCGATTTGTGAAAAAAAAAAACTTGTTTATCTTGGGGCCCATGGCCCAAATTTTTTGACAAAGAAATTGAGTGGGAGTTGTTCTCCCCCCCAAAACCCAAAAAGGGAAAGCATTTCGTTTTTGTTTCCTCAAAAAAAAAAAACGGAACTTTCTTTGAAGATTTTGACCAAATTTTTAAAAAACCACAGTTTTGTGAGCGCCTTCTGTTTCCATTTGATAAAAACCAAAACCTTTTAAAAAATGTTCAAGAAAATGCCCCCATTTTTCACGGGGGCTTGTTACTCAGTAAAAGATGACAAAAGGAAAATCTTTCCCCGGCTCTTTTTTTAGGGCATTGGTTTCCCAGAAAGAAAAGAAAATTTTGAAAAGCCCAAAAAAAAAAAAAACTGGGATTTTTTGAAAAAAGATTTGCTGGTTGTTTTTAACTGTCCCAAAAAAGACAAATTTTGAAGGGGCTTTTTGGGTTTTATTCTTACCCAAAAATTTCACAAACTCCCCGTTTTTCTTTCAATGAGTTTTTAAACAAACAAAAAACTTTCTAAAATTTAACATAAAAACCCAAACCCCCAAAATTTTTAAAGCTTTTTGGATGTTACACAGGGAGTTTTTTGGGAACCCTGAAGGGCAGGGGGGAAAATTTGGGACCCACTTCCCCCAGCCGTTTTACTCCCGCTGGCCTGGCTTTTTCCCCGGGCATTGTTTTCCGGGCTAAAAAGGGCACCCAAGAATACGGGTAAATTTAAAGGCGAGCCCCGCCGATTGACCTAGAAAGCGCAGACCCACGCTTTTCGGGCTTGTTTTAGAGGCGGGGGGTTTGTGTTGGGCGTTTTAGCAACGGGTCCCGCGGGGTGTAAGGCCATGCGGCCTCCCACTGACTTTGGTTTAAAAATTTTAGTAAGGGAATCTGTGTAGGGGTTTCAAAATATTTTAAAGGGCGTGGCTCTAATTAAAAAGAAACATCATGATGTAGGGTTTTTGGGCCATATGAAAATTTGCGCCTTTTCCTCCCTTCGGTTTTTTGGGATTTTTTTAAAAAAACCCCAGTGCCCCCTTTAATGAAATTGGTTTAACGTTTTTTTGAATGTTTTGGCAATCAAACTAGATGGGGTTTTGGCCCGGCCTTAGAAACATTACCGATGGGAGGAGTTGTGGGGTGGCCAGCACTATTTCTTTTAAAAAAGCCCCAAAAAACAATGCCCGGTTTGTATAACTATGGCGATTAGAGCCGCCAAAAAAGCTTGGTTAACCCAATTATGCTTTTAACTCTCCCCAAAACCCAGTTGCAACCCCGGGTTTGGGAAAAAAGAGGAGCAAAAAAACTGGGCCCCAAGTTTACAAGCACTACCCTGTCTATTGTTTTTGTTTGGGGTTTTGTCCTCCCCCACGCACGCCGTCCCCCCACCCCCCCCAAACCACGCCTTTTCCCCCCAAACCCCCCCCCCACCCCCACGCCGTCCCCCCAAACCCCCCCCACGCACGCCCCCCTCCCACCCCCCCCCCTGTGAAACCCACACTTATTTCCCCCCCCAATTTTTTCCCCCAAGTTTTTAAATTTAAATTTTTTTTTTTTAAGTTCCCCCAATTTCCTTAAATTTTAAGTTTTTAATTAAGTTATTCAAGTTCTATAAGTTCTTGATCAAGTAACTTCTAATTTTTGGTTTAAGCCCACCTCAGATCATAACTAATTCACCCTTTTAAAGTATTAAAGTTATTTTTAAAAATTATAAAAAAAATACAAGCATGTTTTTTTAAATAGTAGATGTTTTAATATAGAAACCACCCCCCAAAAAAAACCCCGTCACGTTGGGATGTCTTGTCAGCGTTTTCTGCATAGATCTTAAGGGAAGGGTCTTCCCACCCAAAAGAAACCCGCATTTTTTTAACAATTCTGGTCTATGGAAAGGGTCTTTTTTAGACTCCTTGTTTTTAAATTTATTGACTTTATTTTTTAAAATTTTAGGGCCTTTGTTTTTATTTTTTTTTAAAAAAAATTTAAAATATTATTCCCTTTTTTAAAATGGTTCAAAATGTTTTCTTTTGTTGTTTGATTGTTTTGGCGTGCAGTTGTTTTTTTTCTGATTTAACGGTTCAGGTTTTTTTAAAAACTTTTGTTTTTTTTGGGCCATTGGTTATATTTTTTTAAAACCCTAATAATCCCCCAGCGCAGCAAGGGCGCCAAAAATTGGCAACATTTTTTTAATTTCAAAAATTCCATGAAATTTTTGGGGGCCCTTTGGAAATCACATGGGTTTTTATAGCTGGCTTGAATAAAATTTGTTTTGGCTTTTGGCCCGGGGGTTATGTTTTCATGAGTATATTTTTAAAACATTAATTTTTTTTGTCTGTTCCACCCCTGAAAATTTTTTTCCGGTTTTAAAACCGCCCGGTTTTTTAATGGTTCCCCCTGATTCAGTGTTTTCTCCCTGTTTTTCGGGGCTTGGTACTTTCTCCCCCATGATTCACTTTTTTCTGATTTGTGATTTTCCAGATGGGTTCATTTTGAAGGGAAAAAAAAATCTATTTAAAATTAAAAGTTATTAACCCCTTTGGTTAATGGCGTAACAATGTTCCAAATCTGTAGTTAGATAACCCCTAGGGACTTAATGACTTTTTTAAAAAACGGATCCGGGTTTAAAATCATGATAAAATTTTGTTCAGAATCAAGGGGAAACCCAAATCTACTAAACTATTTTGTGTAAAAAACAAAGAACCGTTTCCCCCACACTTTTCACCATTCGATCCAGCTGCGTTTCATACCTGTTATGTATTTTTAAAATGTCTTGCGGGACATTGTTGCCCTTGCCAATGTTTGAATTCATTTCCCCGGGAATGTTTTTTTTTTCCCAAATGCCCCAAAGAATACTGCCTCTCCCTTTTTGGGGGGCCATAAATACCCCTTGATATCAACTTGGTCATTCATAAGTTCAGGAGGTTTAGGCCGCCTTTGTAGCGGGTATTTAGTTTTCACTGTCATTTTTTTTTTTAATAATTTAATTTTTTTTATTTTTTAAAAATGGCCCCCGGAAAAAAATTTTGTAACCTTGTTTTCCATTTGTTTTAAATTGGGGACAAAAGTGTGGTACCAATGTTTTGGTAAAAGCTTTTAAGAATTAAACCAGATTCTTGGAAAAAACTAGATTTTTGGGATTCGAAAGCTGATTGAAATCATTGCAGCTTCGGTTGCTACAAAAGATTTTCTATTTAAGGGCAAGGGAATTTTTTTCCCCAGACAAATTTAAATTTGTAAGAAAAAAAAAAATTTTTTAAAAAAAATGGCTTCACTCGCAATAATGTTAGGGGGGCCTGTGGTGAAGGCGCTTGCTTTTTGGGGAAAGAAATTTTTGCTTTTAGTAAACTGGGGATGAGGGGCGAGGGGAAAAGACATAAAAAAAAGGCTATGGAGCCTAGCGCTGCAAAAGCGCCTATGAAAGGCAGGACTTGAGCAGTTATTTTTTTTATTAATGAAACACTAAAAGGGGACAGGGGAATGACCCCTTTAAAAATTTTTAAAAAATGTTGATCAAGCAATAAAACAATTTTTTTATTTTGAAACGGGCCCAAACCAATCGGACATTCCCCCCAAAAAAAAATTTCAGTAAATTTTATAAACCCTTTCAGAAAAAAAAAAAGATGCATGAAATCGGGTTTATTGTCGTTGGTATGACCGTTGTGTTTTTGGGTTGCAATTTTATTGGCTGAATAAAAAATGAACAAAATTATTTTTCCCCCCCAAAGGATTTTGGGAAAAGGGCCCAATCACAGCAATTAAAAAGCAAAGAAAAGCGGCAGGAGTCGTAAAACAAACAGCAAGGAATGGTTATCTAAAAAAGTTTTTTTGGCAAATTTTTTTTCCTGCCCCTAGAAAAAATACAGGACCACATTTTTGTTTTTTAAAAATCCAAAGACCCCATCAAATGGATCTTTATTTTACCCTCTGTTTGGATTAGACAAAAAAAGTTTTAAAGTACGCACCCCAGTCTTTGACGGGTTTTCAAGTACAAAGATGCAGAACCTTTAAACACAAAAGGTGTTTTGTTTGTTGCTTTTTGCCATACAGCTGATATACCAGCGAGGGCCCTTAACTTCCCCTGCATGATTCAAGTCGATGATGGAAAAAAATTTTAAAAGGGCCCAAAAGGTGAATAAATTATTTTTTAAAACATAAGTTCAAAAGAGGCTTTCCCCGGAGTTCACAGACCCACAGGTTTTTAAGTCGAAACTTTAACAAACAGTTACCCGGGAAAAATTTTTTTTCCTTCCAGTATCACAGAGAGCTAAATTGACAATTCTCGCAACACAGTTTGGGGTTAGAAGATTGCCCCCCCTTTTTGCGCGCAATGAAAAAATTTGGAAAAATTTTAAAAGGGAAAAAGCCAGTAAAGCAATCAAAGAAAAAAAAAAAAATGTTGCTGAAGGAGAGTTTCATCCAGCAAATATTCCCTTTTGGGTTTGAAATTTAAGGTACCTTTTTTTTCCCGGGGGAAGCAAAAGGGGACACTCGCATCAGGGCAACTGATCGGTTTGGGTTTTGACCCGTCCCGAAATAAAAAATTGAAAAAATAAATCCCCCCGTGTATTATTTCCGGAAAAAACGGGACACAACAAAAAAACCCAAAGCCCCTCAAGATTTTTTTTGTGAAGGAAGAACTGCAGTTTAATCCCGCGGGCCCCCATTTTTCCGTTTTAAATTAAATTTTTACGGTTCCCCAGTGCCCGATTGCATTTGAAAAATCTGGATTAAAAAACCCACCTTTTTGGGTTTGTTCTACCCTAACGATTCTTTTTTTTAACAACGTTGTGTTGATTTTTGTAGTTTTGATCGCAGTTTTAGTTGTATGTTTAAAAAAGTCTTATTGCCAAAAAAATGTTTTCTTTTTTGTTGTATGTGATATGTTTGACTCCCCAAAACGCTGCGGATTTTCCCCTTTGCTTTTTTAATGATTTTTTTTGGGGCTCAAAAATACGGTCCCATTTTTGCCCCTTAAAAACCCAACAAACTCCTTGATCCCCTTTTTCCTGATAATTCATCTTCATCTTTCCTAAAAACCTTTTTGTTAGTTTAAATGAAAAGGCAAAAGGGTTTTTTGGAAAATTGGAAAGTTCAACCATCCCGCATGTCCTTTAGTATTTCCCATTTCCAGGGTCTTTATAGATGCCCTTAAAGTAGGAAAAATCTATAACAAAACTATCTGATCTGTGAAAAAGTACTCGGGGACTAAAGGATAAAAGGGGTTTAAAGTATTCTTAAAGAAACTCAAACTTTAAAAAAGTTTTTTGGAAAAAAATTCCCTAAAACATTTTCCCCCAAATTTAAAATACAGGTTTGTCTAATTTGACTTTCTTTTTTTTAAAACCATTTTGCCAAAAAGGGTGATCATGAAATTTCTAAAAATTGATAATTTGGTTTTAAAGGGTCGCAAAAATTGCTTGTTCTCTTTGGGGGAACTAACCCGGAAAATCTTTGGTTGTGCGGTTTTCTCCTTTGTTTTTCCAAAACAGCTTTTTGTTCATCAGCTTAAAAAAGCCCTTTTTCTGAAGCATCTGTGGTTTTAGTTCTGAGATTAGGGGTTCTTCTTAAATGTTTGGTTTTATAAAATGTTCTTGGTCAAAAGCAATTATGCGAGGGAAGCTTTTAAACTTTAAACCATGTCTTAAAAAAAAATTTTTAGAAGTCTGTAAGGGACAGACAAAATTTTTTTTCCCAAAGTTTGGGCACAAGTTTAGGTGGCTCTTTTTTGGAAACCCTCTTTAGACTTTTGTTTTTAAGGGGTAGTCATTTTGCAGGTCTGGGGTTCATGAGGATATTTTAAGTCAATCCTTCTAAAATAAACCGCGTGCTGTTTCAGGTTTTTTTAAACTGTTCAACCCCCTTTAATGCCTTTTGAATATTATTCGTCCCTGTTTTATTTTTTAAAAAGTTACGAAAGGGGAAGGGATTGGCCATTCCCCAACCATACAATTGTTTGGTCAAATTTTCTTGAGATATTTTGCCCTTTTAACTTGGTCATAGTTGCCCAATTTATTTGTTTTTTGGCTTTAAAAATAATGAGGGCAAACCCATAAAAATTCCTCCACGAAAATCCGTTTTCTATCATTAAACTTTGGTTAGGTCGGGAAAAAAATTTCAATCTGTACCCCAGTAAATTTTTAAGAAACCCCACCCCAATACCCCGGGGGCAGAAAGTAATGCGGGGGAAATCCGGGCAAAAATGTTTCATAAAGGTCTTTCTGTAATTTTCAAAGACTTTTCCGCCAACAAACATACATCACCCATCAAGTATAAATTCATGATGTTTTCCCCCGTTTTAACTTAACTTTGCCACGAATCTTTGAGCATGTTGATAATGGGAAAGTCGCGATGTCCTTTTTTTAAGACTAAAAAAAAGAAGGGCCCTTTAGGGGGAAAGTGTATCTTAAATTAAAACCCTTTTCCCCAATGTTCATGTACTCAAAAGGGGTTAAACGCCCTTTTTAACAAGAGTTGGGTAAAAATATTTTTCCGTTATTGGGCAGGATTTAAGGACAGGGCCAGTGCCCTTAAATAAAACCATCATGTGCTGCTTAGAGTCAAAAAAAGGCCCCAAATTTGTTATTTAAAAGTAAAAAACACATGTATTTTTCTGATAAATGTGCAATGCATGTCCCCTGAAGGCATGTCCCTGTTTTTTCATTATAAGGTGGGGGTCGAAACCTCGATTTTAAAAGAAAAAGGAGTTTCCATGTTTAAGGATAAAAAATTTAGTTGAAGATTGCATTTGTTATGGGGCCGGCTCCTCTTAACTTTCCCTAATGTGATCGGGTTTCTCTTATTTTTGGTTTTCTCTGGGTTGTGGAGGTTTTAAACAAAAAATTCAAACAAGCGTGGCTGAGTCAAAATGTTGTTGGTCTTCAGGCCCCATTTTGTTTTCAGAAAAATTTCAGATTATTAGAACAGTCTTTCGCATTTGCTGCATGGGGCTGTAAAATTTTCTAGCCGCTTTTGGGCCCCCCTGTATAATTCGGTTTCTGAAAGGGGCCTTCCCACCTGACAACCCAAAGAAGGCAAATTTACAAATCTGATGATTTTCTCATTAAGGGCTGTTTTTCGAAGTTTTTTTTGGGGCTGGCCCTTTTAAGGGAAAAATGCGTGAATTTGAAAATCTGCGTAAACAACTTTTGGAAAAATGTTTTCCCGTTTTTTCCAGTTTTTAAAAATAAATTTAGATCCGGTGGGGGCCCTTTAATTTTTTTTTGTATTACAGTTTAACTGGGCCGATACAATGTTTCTTATGTTCGCTTGGGCTTGAAAGTTTGGGTTTCTTGTTTTAAAAATTTTTTTGCAGAATTTTTTTTTTTATGCCCCTTCTTTGAAGCATGCTTTATTAGTTTAATCATTTTTCGAATTTAATGTGTAATGCGGGAGCCCCCCTGGTTTAAAAATCAGTAGTAAGTCAACCTGATTTTGGGCTGGCTGCCCAAAAGGTTTGGGTGTTCTTGGGGCCCCTTTTAAAAGGCCAAATTTGTTTCCTCATCCCCTGTGTATACATTAACAGTTATTGGGTTTTTTTTTTTCAAAACCCATCAATTTTGGGTTTCACTAACAGGAAAAGGGCCCCCACTAAAAATTAAGGGTCATTGATGTACGGGGTGAAGTTAAAGGACTCTCTCTTGGGGTTTTTGGGGGGCCCCTGTTTCAAGGTTGCAAAAAACACACCAATAAAAAATTTTTTTGGCCCGTTTTCTTTTTTTTTTAGGAAAAGCTCTTTTTGCAACTAATGCTGGAGGTTGTGGAAAAGTAAGCCCTTTCCAACAATTTGGGGGCCCCTTCTTAAACCTGTTTTTTTGTTTTCCCAAGGGCTTCGCCCTTTTGAACCCCCGAGCCTTATTTTTGGTTCTTCAGGGCCCCCGCGTTTAAATGTGTAAGCGTTCGTCCCGCCCCCAAACCCGGGGGGGTTAAATCGTTATGAGAAAGAAAAGTCTGGTTTTTTTGCGAGACCCCGACTTCTAGATTTTTTCATTTATTGTTCATAGTCGATTAAAAAAGTAAATTATTTTAAATGGCGGGGGTTTTTAGTAGTTTATTGGAACTTGAGAAATACCCCTGTTTAAAAACTTGCCCGGTTTTTGGATCAATGATTTTAGACAATTTAATTTTTGTGCTCTTGATAAAAGCTTCTCTCAAGCATTCCCTTTAAAAATTCGTTGGGCCCCTTTATTTTATTTAGCCCTGGGTTTAGCTTTTTTTAACTCAAAAAATTTATTTAAATTAAAAAAAAAAAAATTAATTTAGAATCAATATCAACGGTCTTTTTGCGCTTGGACTATAAAAATAAAGTTTAAAAAAACCCCTTTGGGTTTTTGTTACTGTGAGTGTTTTGAAAAGAGTTTTAAATTTTCGTTTATTTTTTTTAAAGGGGATTTTTTTTTTATTGCTCGGGGTTTTGGTGTTGAGAAAAATTGTCCTTGCCTTTCTTTTTAAGATCAAAATTTTGGGCCCTTTTTTAGTCATTTAAAATCGGCCTGTAAAAAGATTAAAATTTTTAATTTCCCTGATGGGTTTTATCAACAAGCGCTTTATTTATTGTCGTTTAAACGAAAAATAAGTTTAGCCGTTATTGTTGAACCATGCTGTGGCTTTTGGAGTTTAGTTTTAAAAATTTTTCCAGCCGAATTACGTAATTTAACACAGACCGAGAGCTAAAGACAAAACCCCCTTGAGGTAAAGTGCGGGTGGGCCTAGCCCCTTGCTAAGAGACCCCACTCGGGTTTCCCGCTGTAGGCATTAAAAGTCGATGCTCCCGTATTAACATAAGTAACAGATTAAAGGCAGAGAATACCCTTGGTTTTGGGTTTTTCTGTATTTTGGGAAAAGGGCTTGCTTGTACTTGTGCATTTTTCGTAATTTTGTTAATCTAAGGTTTTTTATGTTAGGGGGTTTTTATCTTTCTTTTTGGGGGGCGCGTTGGACTTTGGATAAAACCCGAAAAAAAAGACATGTTTTTTAAAAAAAAAAAAAATAAATTTTGTATTCTACTGTTTCTAAAAATGTTTGCTTCAATATTAGCTGCGCATCATATATTTAAAAAAAAAATTTTACATTAAGCGGGTTTTTTCGCTTTTTCTTCTTTATCAATTTGAATGTTTATTCCTCTTCACAGTTCTCCCGCCCTTTCCTGTAAAAAGATTATCCCCCGTTTACCCGGGGCAATCCATAAAAACCCTTTTTTTTGTTGTTAAATAAATTTATCAAAACTTACGCTGTGAAAGGGGTTGATCTTAGGGCAAAGGGCAACGTCGGATTTCTTTCCCTCCAAAATCCAAACAGTTTTTTTATTTCATCAAAATGATGATAAAGGGTTTTAAACCGTACATTGTTTTGGTTAGGGGTGCCCTCAATTTGAAAAATTGTATTTCGTTATTTTTTTGGGTTTTAAAAAATTTTCATTCCCCTTTTGGGAAAGGTTTTTTTCTTTTTCACAAAGCAATAAAATACCTTTTTAAGGGGATTTTTGCTGAGACGCTAAAAAATAAAATTTCCCTATTTGTGTCTGCCCGCTTCTAGGGGTATGTTGTTAAAAGAAAAAAATTTTCCCCCCTCTTTTTTTAATATTTGCTAATTTTGATTTTTATTTGGTGCTCAATCTGCCCTTTTAAATTAGGGTTGCTAAAACGTCAAAAATCTAACGTGATGTCCCGAATGCTTTTTACTTTGTTCGGTTTTTGTTGATCTGATAACACGTTTGTTTTTCGGTTAAAAAAAAATTGGTTTATATGGGCAGTCTTTCTTTTAATGTTTTTGAAAAATTTGGCGATGCGCTTTTTTAAAAATCAAAAAATTAAAAGGGAAAAAAAAGCGATTACCTAGCCCTAACTTACAGCCCAAAGGGCCCTTTTTTCTGCTTTTTGCACCCGAGGCGAGGGTTAGCGCCCATTTTTAAGTTTTTGTGCTTCTTCATTTCCCATTCCTTGAAAAGCAAAACTTCCCTTTCTTTTCCCCGGGTTTTTCCAAAAGATCAGAAAGGTTTTAAAATATGTCTGCTTTTGTAAAGAAATATTTCTTGCCCTTTAAGTTTTATAGAAATTTTTTAAAAGGGTTGCCAGCCCCCGATTTTTGGGGCAAATTTTCCCGTTTGGGTCTTTGTTGAAACGAGCGCTTTTTTTGAAAGGGAAGACGCGCAGAGCCCCGGGACAATCACGTATTTGCTTTCCCAGGTTGGAATTTGACAGTAAGAATTTGATCCGTCAATAGTTTTAAGGGTTATTTGGAAAAAGGGAATAGTCCGTTATTTCCCCTTTCCCCCAAGGGGGTTTTTTCAGTTTTCTATGCGGGTTTTGAATGAGCCATGTGTTGTGACATTTTTTGAAGCAAAATAAAAGTTAATTATTTAAAAACATGGGGGAGGGAATTTAAGGCGAAGAAGATTTTGGTTTTTTTTTCGTGGGGACGCATGAGTGAATTCCCCCTTGGGGGGCGCCCTCGCCGGGGGTTATTGCTTTATTTAATTAAACAGAAAAAACGGGGGGTACTTACCCAAAAAAAGTCGGTAAAATTAACGGAAAAATAAGGCAAAATCTTTTTTACCAAAGTTTAGGGCCAAAAAAAACCCCGAATTTTTAGACCCCAAAGATTTTGAAGTAAAAAAAAAGGGCCCTTTGTTTGTGAGGAGCGGGCCAAGGAAACTTGTTAGCTTACAAATAAAAAAGACCCCTCAAAGTTTTTTTGCCCTGGGTTCAATTAGAAATTTTGGTCAGGGGGAAAGATCAAAAACGCCTTGGCCTTGTTAGGCCAAACTTAAGGGCGGAGGCAGTTTTAAAATTTTAAAAACACTGCAAAAAACTCCCGGGAAAATTTTTCCCCAAAGCAAAACATGGAACTTAAAGAATTAAATCAACAGCAGGGAAAATTTAATTTTAAAAAAAATTTGAAGCAGAAACCAGTTTTTTCAGAAGAAACAGCGTTAAAAAGGGGTAAAAACGCTCGCCGTACCCCTGCGAGAAATGAGGCCCCTTTATAAAGCTTTAAGAAAAAATTTTAGGGCGAATTTAAAAAAACAATTTTTAAAAAATAGGTGAACTAGAGGGGGGGTTTTAAAAAAAGAAAAAGAAAAAAAAACCCTTGGGTGAAGACCCCATCGTAGGGCCTGATATTAAAAAAAAGAATAACCAAAGGGCTAAAAAATCTTGAACAAGGAGTCGAAGGGCTAGAAGTGCTAAATACTAAACCCAGACCCAATTTCGAACTCAAGTGAAATTAAATAAGAGAAACTATCCCAAAAATTTTTTATGAAGAACAAAGCTAGCAGAAAGAATCCCAAATGTTTAGGGGAGAAGGAGTCAATTAGTAAGCGTTTATTCAGTTAGGATTTTCAATAAGTCAAATGGTGTTGGTTAAATTTCGGCGGGGGGTGGTCAAAGTTTCCCGTGGCCCCCGCCCCATTTGCCTCCATGTTAAAACATGGGTAATTTAAAAAAGCTTGATCATCTTTCGAATTTATTAAAAAAAATTTGTGGTAAAGCCGTGGACGCCCTTTTCCGGGGAAAATTTTTGGGAGTTTTTGTGTGGGTTTGTCTAATGAAAACAAAGTAGTTGGCTTTTTGGGCCCGGGAATTTTTGGACATTAGTTCGTAATGTTGGGGGTTTTATTTAGTAAGATTTAAAAACCAAGTAATCCTATGCCGTTAATCCAAAAAACAAGCGCTGTTTTTTTTTTAAATTTTTGGTCATCGCGAAAGAGTCCCCCGGAGCTTGCCCAGTCTTTTAATGACTTTGGGGGTTTGGTCTTCGGGGAAATTTTTTGACTTAATTTTTGGGCGTTTTTTTATTTTGTAATATTACTGGCTTTAGAAATTTTTTTTGGGGTTTTTCCCCAAACCCTTTTGTTCCCTTGCCTGTTTAAGAATTTCTTTTTTTTTAGTTTAAAAAAATTTTTACCTATTGGAGTTTTGAGGTTTTGAAAGGGAGCATGTTAAACAGTGCCAAAAGCAAAGACTTTCGATCTTTGGAAATTTTAAAAACATTTTTGGGACCTTTGAATTCTTGGGAAAGGGGTTAAACAAACTTAGAATTAATTTGGGTCCTCTAAATTTGAAAAAATTGTTTTTGTGCATCAAAGCCAGTAGAAAAATCGTTATGCTCGATTTGCCTGTGCTTTCGAACCAGCAAAAACCCAAAGTTAAAAAACGAATGAGTCGTTTTTTCGTTCTATTCCCGCTTAGTTAGGCCCCCTTTGAAGTGTTAAAATAAAAGTTGTCCATGCTGTTTTATGCTCTTGTCTAAAGGGGCAGGGCCTGAAAAAATTTTTAAAAAGGGGGTTTTCAAGACTTTTTTATACTTTTTGCGTTTCCCCCAAAAAAATGGGGGGGGCCTAGGCCCTGATCAAGAAACCCAAATTTTTTCTAAAGTCTGTCTTTATGTTAATTTTTGAATTTGTACAGATCCTTTCAAAAACCTTATGTTATTTTGTTTCTGAATGGATTAAACGATTTGTCATTCGGGAATGGCGCTTGCCCGTTTTAGTCAAAAAACGTCCCGGGAAAGGGGTAAAAAAAAATGAAATTTTGTACAGACTCACCCCAAAAGGGTCGGATGAGTTAAAAAGATTAGAAAACGGGCACTCCCCACCCCGTTGATGACAAGAACGCAAAGTTTAAAATGGTTTTGATAAAATGCAACGGATGGGCTAAACCCAAGCTTTTTTGGTTGTGCTTTGTTTTTTAAAAGGGGGGTTAAGATGGCTCTTAAAAGGGGGTTTCTCCCTTTTTATGAAAAAAAGGCAGTTTGGGGCAAAAGGGAATGCAAGAGTATTTTAGTTGCTATATTTTTAAAAATTTTTAGTGGGCCAAAAGAATATTTTGCATCAGTATATTTGAATGCCTCATTTTTATTTGTTTTTTAAAAAAAGTTTGTAACAAAAACCCAACCCCCAAGGGCCCTCCCCTTTGTTTTTTTGAAAATACGTTTGAAAACAAATTGGGGGAGCCAAAATGGTCGCCCCATGAAAAATTTTCAAAGGGGATGGTTTAATTAACTAAAGCCAAGGGGGGGAAAAATAAGATTACCCAAAAAATGAAAAAACAAAAAAACGTTAAACAGTTAACAATTTCCCGATGGTTATTACGGGTTTTGCTACTAAAAGAAACCAATTTAGTAAAATTGCCCTTACTCTTAAAAAATTAACAATGGGAAATCTAAAAACAATATTAAAATTCAAAAACCCGGGAAAAAGCAAAAACGATTTTGATAGAGAGCTAGTAAAATGGGTAGGCTTTACAATAAACAATCTACCCACCATTGTTTTAGTGTTTCGCCTGATGAAATAAAGTTTGGGGGGAAAAAATCCGCTCAAAACTTGCATTAATTCATTACTCTATGTTTATTTGGACGAGCTAAGCAGGAAAACTTATAGAAGGAAAGGCCCCCAATGTTTTAAGAGCTCTTCCCTCCCGGGGAAAGGTGCATATTGCGATTTTGAAATTTAAAACAATTCCCCAAAAAACAGTTTAAAAAATTAGTTTTTTGGGGAGGGTTGGATTTATTTAATAAAAAATCAAAAAAAAGCGGGGAAAGTTTTTTGAAATTTGATAACCTGCACATTGTTTTGGAAATAAATAATTCGTTACTAAAAAAAAATTAAAGTCGGGGGGCAGAAGAAACAGGAGTTAATTAAACGCCTGTTTAAAGGTTTTATAAACCTTTTGAATTTAAAAAAACCTTGCAAAATGTTGGGGACTTTTAAAAAAAACGGTGAAATAGGCGCTTTGTTTTGGTTTTTTAGAAAACTAAAAATGGTGGGGTTTTAAACGTAAAGAGGTTGCCCACAGAAAAAGTTTCCCAAATAGAAAACTGCGCCAAAAGAGGAATTTTTGTTGGCAAATTTGAATAAAAAAATAGTTCGAAAACCGACAGCCCAATTTGGGACTTTGAAAAATATTTGAATGGGACATAAAAATTTTAAATTATAAGCCCCCTTTACATATTTTTAGCGTCAAAAAAAAATTTCAAAAAAAAAAAGATTCAAAAATTGGCCCCTTTTCCTGGGAAGTTTTTGCCCGACGACAATAGTTTGGAAAGAAATTGAAATAAAAGCCGTATGGGAAAAAAAAGTAATCCTCCACGAAAAAAAAACGTTGTTAAAAAAAAATTCTAAAAATTAAAAGTTTTTTTCCAAGCAGAAAATTAGGGACACGTTTACAAAGATATTTTAAAAAATTTTGTCTTTAAAATGTGGGGAAAAAGGGTGGGGTTGTGGGGGGTTAGTGACGTCCTTATAAAAAGGGAAATTTAAAATTTTGTGGCAAAATTTTACGGGTTTAAAACCCTTTTAAAGTTGTTTTCGGGCGTTCTTCACAATGGTTTGGGAAAATTTAAAATCATAAAAACAAAACAACAAAAAACAAAGTTGGGCTTAAATTTGAAACAATCTTTTAAAAACTGAATTGGATTAAACTTACCCATTTAGGCCCCCGTAGGGGTTTTTTTTATGAACAAGTTTTGAGGGGGAGTTTGATAAAAAAAATAACTGGATTAAATTAAATTTTTGTTAAAAATATGGATCAGTTAAAAAATTTTTAACAAAAAATCCCCATTTTCAATTTTATTTGTGGGCAAAATGGTTGTGGAAAAAAAAAAAATTTATCCTCGACCCCGTTCCCAAAAAGTTTTTCGTTTTAATTTTAACATTTTTGTGGTTTTTGTCCCAACCCTTAAATGGAACCCAAAAACCCTTTTAAAGATAGAAAGGGTTTTTATGACGATGATGGGCATATATTTAGGTTTATCCCCGCATAAAATGAGTGAGTGTTTAGAACGTTTTTTTAGACTGTTTAAGGAAAAGCAAACCCCTATTTTATAGATGACTGTTTTGGCCCCGGGAAAAAGACATAGTTAAAAAGGAAACTTTTTTCAAAATAGGGTTTCAATGGAAGACTGTGGAAAAAGTGTGTGGATTTTATGTCAAAAATATAACTAGTTTTTAAAAAACTTTAGGAACAAATTAAAGGGCTGTAGTTTATTTCCCATGAAAGCCGAGACTCATTTGATGAATTTTTTGCGGGAAAATGAAGGGAAAGGGAAAAAGACCGGAAAACATAGGATTAAACAAAAAAATAAAAATTTAAAAGTTTTAAATAAATTAGGGATTAAAAAAGGAATTTTAAACCCCGACGAAAGTTTGTTTGTAGATAATTTTATTTTTTTTGGGTATTAAAAGTCTTACTTTAGAGAACGTAAAAAGTTGTTTTTAGGGGGAATTTCGCCCCAAAACTGTCCCGTCTGTCTGTCCCCTCTCTTTTCTTTCTTTCTGGGCGTTTTTCTGTCTGTTCTGGGGGAAAATTGACCCTTTTTGGGTTTTTTCAGGGGTGCCGGGTGATTTTTCTCTCCCCTTCCCCCCACCCGGAAAAAGGGGGTTTTAGGGCCCCTTTGCCCAAAACTTGGGGGTTGAGCAAAGGGGAGTAGGATTGGCATTTATACGTTCTCTTTCTTTCTATGTGAATTTGGCTAAGAGGAGGAAATTTAAATGTGCGGAAGTTTGAAGAGAAGAAAAGAGATTAACTTGAACTTAAGGTCGAGGAAAAACCGTACATATGGGAATGAAATGATGTGCGTTTCGGTTCTACACTGATACAGATAGGTGGATGTGTTACAGCGGTATTGATGTGCTAAGACATATGTTGTACTTGGTAGTGGTCGCTGGTGTACAGAAATATTAGTTTCAAGTTTGATAAAGATTGGATATTTTCTGAGTACGTTGGTATCGGAGGACGGGAACTTTTAATAAGAGGAGACTGTCACGCGGTGCGTGCCAGGTACGAAGGGCAGACTGCATGTGATGTGTCTGGGCGTGTGAGGTTTATCGATAGGTGACGGGTGGTGGTACCTCGGATAGACACGTCTTGTAGCGGTTCACTTTTGGTGTTTGCGCTTGGAACTAAACCGGGGTGGATGGGCGGAAAGGAAAATTAGGGATCATTATATTAATAAGAGTTCTTTTTTCAATTATTGTTAAAGGTTTGCAGGTGAATTCATGATTGTTACTTGGTATTGGTTATTACGATTGGAAATAAAAGGAGAAAAAATAGCAGATAATAATAAAAGGCGTCTAAGATATTTAGGAATTGTCCCTCAGAAGCCTACATTTGATGTATATATATATGTATAGGGTTGTTTTAGTCGACGGTGGCGCGCCAGTAGTCAAAGATGTTTTCCGCAGCATTGTGGTGCCAGTAGACAATGTATAGCAGCGCTCGGAAATCCTTGTCGAGCTTATGTAATTGGTGATTGTCCTAGCGCTTGATAATTTCTGATGACATTTGTAGGATTATGATTGTGCCTGCTAGGAATTTAGGATACCCGGGTTCAGTTCTATTATTTTGGTTTTGCTTGAAATGTGTTTGATTCTATTAAGCATGTTACTAAGTAATCGATCCTGAATTGCCCGGTACTGGGGGTCACTAACGGACGGATTGTTCGTTGGAGTGTATATGATTTATAATCCTATTGAATCATTGTCTTACAGACCCAGATGGGAAATGAAGTGGGTATGTAACTCAGACAGTATAATCACTTTTATGAAGGAACGGTTACAATTATGTTCGTGGCCGTTGATGGAAGTGGAAAGTCAATGAAGTTGGTTTAAATGTGTAATGGAACATTTCTGGTGAGAGAATTTTGATGTCAAGTTGGTTGGTATGGGTCATGATTGTCACGGTCAAAAATAGAACAACCAAGTCGTGGTCCAGGTTGTTTGGACATAAGCTCTAACTCAAATATTCTGGGCGCCATGTAGACGGGTCCATGGTTCGGATCCAGCCAATTAAGCATAGGGGAGAGGCTCCACAGAGACGGTCTGTCCGGCCAGACGGACTAAGCAGCTTTGACCGACGCCTCGATGTCTAGCGAGACGAGTCGTAGCGCCTGGCTCAGGCTCATCTAGCCAATTTACACTGACCAGTGCCCACACGTTAAGCCACACGGCGCCAGTTAAGTAGGAAAGGGGGGAAGGTAGTGCGTGGTGGGGTGAAATCTAGCTAATCAATTAAATGACCAATTGACCACCACAGAGAGTAAGGCGTGTAGGCGTGACCGTCATGATTTGAATATCCAATGGAATTAGAGGGAGATAACTTCGGGTATCAGGCGGTAAAAATACTGACCAATGGTACTGGCCCTTGGACACGGAGTGAGGGCATAAAGTAATGCGTGAGTGAGAGAGAGGGGAGAACGGAGAAAACGAACAGACAGAGAGAGAGAGGAAGAAGTTCGGGGGAGTAGGCTCTCGCCTACAGGAAGGCAGGGAGATGGGAACGAACAGAGAGACAGAGAGAGAGAGAGGTTCTGGGGTGTAGTCTCTGCAGGAGAAAGGCAGAGAGATGAGGAGTGAAGTTTGAGCATTAGCACCAGATATAGTCTGCAAAGGGAGGACTAAAGAGAGATGTGGAAAGAGAGAGTTGCTAACTAATGAAGAGAAAAAGAAAGAAAAAAGGAAAAGAAAAGCAACCATGTCCATTTAATAGAGCAGACTAGGAGAGAGAGAGAGAGTGCAATGCGTTAATGCAGGAAGAAAGAAAGGAGAACAGATCGATGTTGATAGTCACTGTTCCATCTGAACCGGGGGTTCGACCTCATACTTGGCCAGCGCCACTTTCATCGGCAGTCCAACCTGACCAACGCCAGCGGTCTGACCTGACCAGTGCCAGCAGTCCAGCCTGACCGATGCCAGCAGTCTAACTTGACCGGTGCCAGCAGTTGTGTCGTGTTGTGAAAGTGACGGTGAAAAGAAAAAAAAAGGAAAGAAAAAGACAGTGATTCGTGAATAGTTAAGATCACCTGGCCAGGTAAAGTAGAAATCTATTTATACCCGGGTTAGTTAATGATGATTTAGACAAATGATTTTGTGAAGTTCAGGAAAGAGAGAATGTTTTATTTTGTTTGATTCCATATGCATTGATGTTTCGTTCTATGATCATGTGTAGTAAAGTTATAGACTTTACTAGTGGTTTGATGTGACGAATGCATGATATATGAATGAGATTGTAAGCAAGCTGTGAGTGTGTTTGGGCTGTGCGCTAGTCCTTCCTCCACTGACATCACCCCAGGTTGACAATGATTTAAAATTCCAATCAGCTGTCGCACTTTGGGTTGTGACATGTAACTCAGAACCGTTTACTTTAGTGAAGCAACAAATAAGTTATAACTGTATTCTTCTGTGGTAGTAAGACATTTCCTTTTCACAGGTTTCCGGCGAGTTTTCTGTACCTCCCCTACACAGCAAATCTGAGGGTCGGCCTCTCGGGTTGTGGCAGTTGTCACTGCCACTTCCACTGTCATTCCTGCCCACTCCTCTGCCGGAGTGGGGACGCACGTGGAGCCGGCAGGGTGCGTTCCGGTCGGGACGCCGTCTCGCCTCCACAGTCCGAGGGTGTGGCAGTTCCGACTTCAACTCTGTCTTCAGGGTGGGCAAGCGTCTTGAGGGCTCGCCGCAGTATACCATCTGTGGGCGACTCGCGAATGTGGTTGGTACCCAGTAGGTAGGGGACCGCGCTCTTCGCATCACGACTTTACTCCTTCATATCAAGCGCTTCAGTGAAGGTTTTGTGTTTTGGGCGGTGCATTGGTGTGAGGGCGTCGTAAAACAGACGTTTACATAATTACATTGGGAAACGCTGTGTTGCTGTTGTTGTTTTTGTGTTTGGTTTTTTTTTTTGGAAGGGAGTTTGTTTCTTGCGTGTGTCAAGTACCCGCCAGGGACTTCGAATGAAGTATTGAAAGTGCAACATTGGGTTCGGGTTACTTGAACAATCTGTGTTGAACATTTTTGGGTTAGTTTGGGTTCCGGGTAGTTT
>JAFLJL010001643.1:20000-50687 GCA_018398815.1 Conus ventricosus | reverse complement strand
CTACTTAGAGGAAAATCCGCTCGACTTGCATTACATTCATTACTCTATGTCATTTGGATGAGCTAAGCACTGATGAAAACTTATATGATGGAAGGCCCCAACTGTTTAAGAGCTCTTCCGTCAGGGAAGGCTGCATATTGCGATTATGAAATTATACAATTCCCTAATTTACAGTTTAAAAGATTAGTTTGTGGAGGGTTGGATCATTTAATATAAAAATCAAAGACAAAGCGGGGAAAGTTGTGAAATGTGATAACCTACACATTGTTTTGGAAATAAAATAATAAGTTGTTCTAAAAATGTCGCGTGGGCCAGAAGAATCCGGAGTTACATTAGCGCCTGTGAGGTGTATTACTTTAGAATTAAAAGACCTTGCAGACGTTGCGGACTTTGAACAGAACGGTGAGATAGGCACTTTGTATGGGTTTGAGTACACTAAAGATGGTGATTATAAACGCAAAGAGGTTGGCGACACCAAAAAGTTTCCTAAACTAGAACAGCTGCGCAATCTAGAGGCAAATAATGTTGGCCAGTATGAATATAAAATAGTTCGAAAGCCTGACCTCAAATGGCACTTAGAACCATATTTAGAATGGGACATAAAATTTGAATTCATAAGCCCATTTACATTTTTTGGCCGTCAAAAAAGTTTCAGAAAAGCATTCAAACTCTGGCCCTTTACATGTAAGTCTTATGCCAGACGACAATAGTCGGAAAGAGATTGAAATAACGCCGTATGGGAAAAAACAGTACATCCTCCACAGAAAAGAAACAGTTGTAAAAAAAGCTTCTACAAAATTACAGTTCTTTCCAAGCAGAAAATTAGGAGACACGTTCACAATGATATTTGAAATTTCTGTCTTTAAAGATGTGGAGAGGGATGGGGTTGTGGGCGTTAGTGAACGACCTTATAAAAGGAATTAATATTAGCTGGCAAAACTTAAACGTTAAACGTCTTAACGTTACCATCGTCGTTCTTCACAATGGTGAGGATATCAAGATCATAACAACAAGCAACAAAATCAATGTTGACTTAAATAGAAACAATCTTACAGAACTAAATTGGATTAATCTTACACATTAGGCCTTATAGGGTTTTATTATACTGAACAAGTTTTGACAGAGAGTATGATAAAAATAATAACTGGATTAGATTAAATTCTTCTATAAAACCATGGAGCAGTTAACTTTATGCCAAAAACTCCTCATTGCTCATTGATTTGTGGGCAGAACTGGTTGTGGAAAAACAATATTTATCCTCAACCTGTTACAAACAGTTTATCGTTATAATTTTAATCATATTGTGGTTTTCTGTCCAACACTTAAATGGAAACAAAGCATATCATAATAGAAGGTTTATATGGACAGATGATGACATATATTTAGTTGATCCTAGCAAAAAACTGAGGGGAGTGTTTAGAACATTTTTTATAGACTGTTTGAAGGAACGCAGACCCTATTTATTATAGATGACTGTTCGGCAGAAAGAGACATAGTTAAAAAGAGAAACACTTTATCAAAACTTGCTTTCAGTGAAGACATGCTGGGATAAGTGTGTGGATTTTTTTGCCAGAAATATAACTCGGTTTTAAAAGACTTTAGAGAACAGTTAAAGACTGTAGTTTTATTTCACATGAAAGACAGAGACTCATTTGATGAATGTTTGCGTGAAAATGATGTTATTGAAAATGATCAGGAAAAACATAGGATTAAGCAAAAACTGAAATCTGAAAAGTTTAGTAAATTAGTATTGAAAACGGATAACCCAAACACGTATGTTTGTTTGTAGATAATCGTTATTTTTTGGTTATTAAAGTCTTACTTGTCAGAGAACAGGGGAAAACCTTTAAATTTTGGGGCCCCTTTCGCCCGAAAACTGGTTGAGGGCGAAGGTGGCCCAGATTGAAGGTTTCCCTGTTCTCTGGGTGGGGTGGGAAGTAGGGGAATGCAATGGTGATAGCGGTGCAGATGGGGGATGAAAAGAAAGAGAAAGAGAGAGAGAGAGAGAGAGAGAGAGAGAGAGAGGAGAGAGAGAGAGAGAGAGAGAGAGAAAGAGAAAGAGAGTGAGTGGGAGAGGGAGGAAGAGACGGAAAGAGATCGAGAGAGAGAGAAGGAGAGAGAGAGAGGGAGAGAGAAAGGAAGACAGACAGACATATTGACGACAAACAGACAGAGAGAGAGAACAGAGACAGAAAGCGAAAGGAGGGGAAAAGAGAGGGGTAGAATGAGAGAGAGAGAGAGAGTATGAAAGTAAGAAAGAGAGAGAAAACTAAAAGAGAGAGACAGAAAAAAGAGAGGTGGGTTGGGAGGGGGGAAAATTGACCAACAGAAGCCCAACAGATGACAGACAGAACAGCGAGAGACAAAGACAGAAAGAAAAAAAAACACGAAAAGAAGGGGGTGGATGGAGAAAGAGGGTAAGAAAAAGATAGAGGAAGAGAGAGAGTGAGAGAGAGAGAGAGAGAGAATAAGAAAGATAGGAGAGAGGGGAGAGAGAGAGGAAAGAGAGAGAGAGAGAGAGAGAGAGAGAAGAGAGAGAGTTGTGTGTGTGTGTGTGTGTGTGTATGTGTGACAGAGAGAGAGAGAGAGAGAGAGAGAGAGAGGAGAGAGAGAGAGAGAGAGAGAGAGAGAAACAGACAGACAGACAGACAGACAGAGAAAGCGAGAGTGGGGGGGGGGGGGGGGGGGGGGGGGGTATGAAAGGGTAAGATAAGAGGGAGGAGGAGGCATTTCACCCACTGGTATGAAAGAAGGCATTTCACACACAGGTATGTGCAGTAATGGTAATACACACAGTGTTGTTGTCTTTCTTTCAGCACGAATACTCGATCCTTTTCCTGATGCAAGAATTTAAGTCTTTTCTGCGATTTAGTCCTACAAAAATAGTACCAAGATTGGCCTGCCAGTACAATTCCCTTTGTAAAAGTTTTGTTTCTTCTTTCACTGTTTCAATGGGGCATATTGATAGGAACGGAATATCAGGGTCCTTTGGGTGGGGACATGAGTTTACATGGTGGGCAACCATACATTTGCTAGTTTTGGCGCGATTTGTATCACTTTTTATGATTAGCCCATCTCAATTTCAAGTTCACCGTTGATCCCACGTACCACTGATCAGGATGAAGACTACATCTGATGACATATATTACGTTAGGTGTTGTACAAGTTAGGTGTTGGTAAATTTTCCACCGCCGGCCATCCCACGGCGATTTCAGTTCATTTGAATCAACTGCATGTCTACAGGTGTCACACTTTTTACTGCATTTGAAAAAAACCAGAACATTGTTTGGGCCATGTTGGACAAACTGTCTTGGGATGTTGGTTTATATATTTCACCTAGAGAACGGGGAAATGCCGATTCTAGCTTCCCCGCCCCCAACAAGTTTCGGGGCGGGAAGCTAGAAATCGGCATTTCCCCGTTCTCTAACTAGTAAACCCTACAAACAAACATACCGTGTAGGGTTGTCCGTTTTCAATACTAATTTACTAAACTTTTCAGATTTTAGTTTTGCTTTAATCCTTTGTTTTTCCTGAGCATTTTCAATAAACATCATTTTCGTGCATACATATATTAAACGCGTCTCTGTCTTTCATGTGAAATAAAACTACAGTCTTTAACTGTTCTCTAAAGTCTTTTAAAACTGAGTTATATTTTTGACATAAAATCCACACACTTATTCCAGCATGTCTTCAGCTGAAAGCTAGTTTTTGCCAAAATGGTTCTTTTTTTTAACTAGGTCTCTTTCTGCTGAACAATCATCTATAATAAATAGTGTCTTCGTTCCTTCAAACAGTCTATAAAAGCGTTCTAAACACTCACTCAGTTTATTGCTAGGATCAACTAAATATATGTCATCATCTGTCCATATAAACCTTCTATCATGATATGCTTTGTTCCATTTAAGTGTTGGACAGAAAATTACAATATAATCAAAATTATAGCGATAAACTGTTTGTAATAGGTCTAGGACAAATATTGTTTTTCCACAACCAGTCTGTCCACAAATTAATGAACAATGAGGGGTTTTTATCATAAAGTTTAACTGCTCCATAGTTTTATAACAGGATTTAATTTAATCCAGTTATTATGTTTTATCATACTCTCTGTCAAAACTTGTTCAGTGTAATAAAATCCTATAAGGCCTAAATGTGTAAGATTAATCCAATTTAGTTCTGTAAGATTGTTTCTATTTAGACTAATATTGATTTTTTTGCTTGTTGTTATGACCTTAATATCCTCACCATTGTGAAGAATGACGACAGTAACTTTAAGACTGTCAACGTCTAAGTTTTGCCAGCTAATTAGAATTCCTTTTAGAAGGACGTCACTAACGCCCACAACCCCATCCCTCTCCACATCTTTTAAGACAGAAATATTCAAATATCATTGTGAACGTGTCTCCTAATTTCATTTGTGGAATGAACTGTAATTTTGTAGAAGCATCTTTCAAAACTGATTCTCTTCTGTGGAGGATGTACTGTTTATTCCCATACGGCTTTATTTCAATCTCTTTCCGACTATTGTCCTCTGGCATAAGACTTACATGTAAAGGGCCAGAGTTGAATGCTTTTCTGAAACTTTTTTGACGGCTAAAAAATGTAAATGGGCTTATGAATTCAAATTTTATGTCCCATTCTAAATATGGTTCTAAGTGCCATTTGCTGTCAGGTTTTCGAACTATTTTATATTCATACTGGCCAGCATTATTTGCTTCTACATTACGCAGTTGTTCTAGTTTAGGAAACTTTTTGTTGTCGCTTACTTCTTTGCGTTTATAATCACCATCTTTAGTGTACTCAAAACCATACAAAGCGCCTATCTCACCATTCTGTTCAAAGTCTGCAACGTCTGCAAGGTCTTTTAATTCTAAAGTTATACACCTTACAGGGGCTAATGTAACTCCTGATTCTTCTGGCCCACGCGACATTTTTTAGAACAACTAATTATTTTATTTCTAAAACAATGTGTAGGTTATCACATTTCACAACTTTCCTGCTTTGTCTGCGATTTTTATATTAAATGATCCGACCCTCCACAAACTAATCTTTTAAACTGTAAATTAGGGAATTGTATAATTTCATAATCGCAATATGCAGCTTTCCCTGACGGAAGAGCTCTTAGAACAGTTGAGGGCCTTCCATTATATAAGTTTTCATCAGTGCTCAGCTCGTCTAAATGAACATAGAGCAATGAATGTAATGCAAGATCGAGCGGACTTTCTCCCTCATAAGTAGTTTTGTCTGGCGTAACACTAAAACTATGAGTGGGTCGATTGGTAGTTGTAAAGCCTAACATTTTAGCTAGCTCTCTATCAAAATAGTAACCTACTTCTTCTTTTTCAGGTTTGAATGTCAACATTGTTTTTAGATTTGCATTGTTAAGTTTGAGAGTAATGTCGAAGTTACTCATTGCTTCTTTTAGTGAGCAAAACCCGTAATAACCATCAGGTATTGTTAACTTGCTAACTAATTTTCCTGCATTATCAACTTTTAGAATCTTATTATTCTCCTTGGATTCACTTATATTAAACCATACGACTTTGTAAAATATTTCATGGAGTGCAACCCTTCGGGTTCCGCATTTGTTATCAATAGCATGTTCTAAAAAACGAAGAACGGTCTTGGGTTGTTATTGTTACAAACATTTTTTAAACGAAATAAAAATGAGCGCATTTAAATATACTGATGCAAAATATTCTGTTGGGGCCGCACTACAATCTTAAAAATATAACAACTGATACTCTTGACATTTCTGTGACTCAGTCTGACACCTTTCAAGTAAAGGTTAGTACTCCATTGAAGAGCTATCTTAACCCTCCTATATAAAAACGACCACATCCCGAAAGTGTGGTTTAGTCATCCGATGCAGTTTTATCAGAACCAGTTTAAACTTTGCTGTGTTTTGTGCATCAACTGGGTGTGGAGTGTCGTATGCTGATCACTTAAATCATCCTGATCCTTTGGTGAGGTCAGTGTATAGATTTCATTTCTATACACCTTCAGACGTATTTTGACTGAACTGCAAGCACCATTACCGAATGACAAACCGTTTAATCCATTCAGCAACAGAATAGACATGAAGGCTTTTGAAAGGATCTGTAACGAATTCAATATTAAGGTCAAGACAGACTTTAGACAAAAGTTGGATCTTAATCATGGTCTAGGCACCCCTTATTTTTGGGGCGTGCACAGAAAGTATAACTATGACTGGAATCCTCCTTACACATCTTTCTCTTCAGGCACAGCTGTTCACCTCGGGTCCATAGAGCAAGAGCATAAAACAGCATGGACAACATTTATATTAGACACTTCTAAGGGCCTAACTAAAGCAGGAATAGAACGAATAAACGACTCTGTTCGTACTTATGTTTGGTGTTTGCTAGGTTCGCAAGCACAAACGAGATCGAACATAACAGATCCTTCTACTGGTTTTGATGCACAAAAACAATACTTAGCAAATTTAGAGGACGCCATTAATTCTACAGTTGATTTACCTCAAGTATAAAAAGGTACCAAAATGTTTTACAATACGCAAGATCGAAAGTAGACTTTGCTGTTGGCACTGGTTTATACATGCTGCCTTCTGACCTCAGACTCCAGATAGGCACAATAATAACTACAATAAAAAATCCGGGGGGGCAGGCAATAAACAGAAGGTGGGAAAAAAAACGAAAAAATTTAGCCAGTAATTTTGAAGCAGTAAACAAACAAGATAGCCCCCAGAAAAAAGTCATCCAAACCCCGGGGTTTCAAGCCTAAGACCGTTGAAGACCACGAATCAAAAAATATAAGACCGAATAGAAAGACAGCGTTGTTTTTGGTTAAGGGCCCTTTTGGATTATTTGGGTCTTTACTACAAAAAATTAAACCCCAAACTATTAAAGAGAACAATGTCCATAAGTGTGGGGCCAAAAACCCAACTACTTTGCTTGCATAGACAAAAGCAGTACAAACCCCCTAATTTACCTGGTAAAGCGCCAGGCTTTACTGGCTAATTTTTTTAAAAAAACCCGCAAGAGATCAAGGTTTTTTTACCCACGTTTTTATCAGGGGGTGAGGAGGTGATGGGGGTGGAGGGCCGGGGTTTTTGACCCCGCCGCCTGTTATAGCCTCACCGTGTAATATTCAAACCTAAGGCCGTTAAAACGCTTACAAATGGACTCCTTGCTCTCTAACAGTTTTTTGGATTCGTTCTGTTTGTTTGGCTTCTTTTAAAATTCCCTTTTGGGTAGTTTTCCTTATTCTACACTGAGTTCGTAATTGTTTTCCCGGGTTAGTTGACAACATTTTAGTCTCGATCCGTTCAAGTTTTTAGTCTTTGGGTTTTTCTTTCTTTTAATTATCTCCCTAAGTTGGGGTCATCAGCCTCAACGAGTTTTTCTTTTTTTTCCCTTTTTATTCCATCTATTTCACCTATTTTGCTAAATTTTTTGTTTTAATTCGCCTCTGATGGTTTCAACATGATCAAGGGGTTTATTTCCCCGCAGGGGTAACGGCGGATGTGGATAGTTTTTAATGCTTTTTCTTCTGAAAAACTGGTTTCTGCTTGCATTTTTTTTCGCTGTTTGCTTAAATTTTTGAAGTTCCATGTTTTGTTTTTGGGTTATCTGTTGGGGAGTTTTTTTGTATGTTTAAATTTTAAAAACGCCTCCCCAGAAATTTTTGGTTTAACAGTAACAATCCCGGGGCGTTTTTGATTTTTCACCCAAGTTTTTTTTTAATTTACTTATCCCTACAAATTTGATGGGCTCGTTTTTTGAGGGGAACCCTTTTGCCCTTTGACGTTTTTCCATCAAATGGCCCCCCTTTTCTTCAAAATCAACGGGCAAAAAAAATTCGGGGGGGTTTTCTAGCCAAACTTCTTAAAAATGATATGACCTTGGGTTTTTGTTAATTCATGCCACTTTTGGGGGCGCTGAGCGATGCTGTGCTTTCCCATTTCGTCCCCAGGATCACAAACCATAATCTTTTCGCCTTAAATTTCCTCCATGTTTTTAATAATAACTTTTTATTTTGTTTTATAAAAATGCCAAACATATGGTTCAATTCTTGACCCCTAGAAACTAAAAGAGCCCTTGGGGGAAGGGGAATAAGGGAATATTACTTTTCCAAATAATCCATCTACTATTGTTCAGATCAAATTCTTCTGTCAAATTTCCAGCCCTAGGACAGATAAAAGTGATTGTGCCAGGCTTGCGCGACTTCTTTCAAAATAGAACTCACACAAAACAGACCCAAACGGACTTTCCAAAACTGGGACGGGCAATCGTTTAAAAAAATTTTTATAAAATTTGGGGGCAAGAAATATTTTTTTACACAATGCAGACATATTTTTTAAACCCATTTTTCTTGGCTAAACCCCGAATGAAAGGGCTGACTTTGCGTTTCAAGGAACGAAAATGAGAAGACTAAAACATAGAATAGGGGCTGAAGATGCTAAAGCGGCAAAAAGCTGTGGCTGTAAATTTGCGTATGGAAATCGCTTTTCCATCCCTTAGATTTTGAGTTGTTAAGTGCGCATGCACCGTACTTTCAAGGAGCATTAAAAGACAGATTGTCATATGAACTAACTTTTAATGAATACAAACGTGTTATCAGATCATCAGACACCGAAGCAAAGTACCAGCATTTCTGACATCTCGTTAGAGTTTGACATTGTTAGCAACCCTCACTTAGCAAGGTTGATTGAGCAACAATATCAGTCAAAATTAGCAATATATTACGAAAGAGTGATTCATCATACAACATATCCCAGAAGCAAGAATGACGCTATATGGAATTTTAGTTTTAGTGCCGCAGCAAGATCACTTAAAGGTATTTTATTGCTGTGTGAAGATGAAGAACCATTCAAAAGAGGAAGTGAAAAGTTTATTAATCCTAAAATAACGAAAGTACAATGTTCGATTGAGGGTAGTCCTAACCAAATCTACGCTAGCGGGCTTAGACCTTATCAGCATTTTGACGAAATAAGAAAATTGTTCGGGGGTGGGAGGTGTAGAAGTCCCACAGTAGACCTTGTGTCTAAAGATCTACACCTTCACAGTGTTGACTTGATGATTATTTAACAACGAAATACGGTTTATGGATTGACCTAAGGTCAACAGAGGATAATCAGTTGCATGGAAGTGGGAGAACTGTTAAAGACGGAATAAAACATTCAAATTGACAAAGAAAAAGATGGTGATAAGCCAGTTAATGTACATTTGTTTTTAATATATGATGCGCAGCTGAATATTCAGATAACAGATTAAAAGATATACAATACTAAATTATTTTTTATTTTAAAAAGGCATGTCTGTTAAGCATTATCCAAAAGTACCTACAGCGCCAGAGTCGCCTAAAGAAGAGATAGTAGAAACCCCTGACATAAAAACCTTCAGATTAACCAACATTACACAAATGCAACAAAAACTAGAGCAGGACCTTTCAAAATATAGCAAAACGAAACGAAGGTATTCTGCTGCCTGTAATGCTGTTACATATGTTTATACTGGAACATCAACTATAAGTGCTCTATCAGCAGGAACAAGTGTAGGCCTCTTAGCAACAGGTGTTGGTGCACCCGCAGTTTTACCTCTAGGTGGTTTGTCTTTAGCTCTTGGCCTGTGTTCATTAGCTGTAAGTGCTCCTAGCAAAAATTTAAAAACTAAACTCCAAAAGCACACAGCTATGGTTCAACTAATAACAGCTAAACTTAGTTCGTTCAAACTGACAATAAATAAAGCACTAGTTGACTCGCACATCACGGATGAAGAATTTAGTCGTTTACAGGCCGATTTTGATGACTATAAAAGACAAAAGTTTGATCTTCAGAAAAAGGCAAGGGCAAGTTTTTCCCAACAGCCAGACACCGAGCAGATAAAAAAAGGAAATGTTTAAAAAAAAGTAAACGAGACATTAAACTCTGTTCTAAACAGCTCACAGTAACAACATCAAAGGGCGTTTATACTTTAGTTTATGAGTCCAAGCACAAAAAGACCGTTGATATTGATTCTGATTAAGAATTTTTTTTAATTTAAATAAATATTTTAAGTTAGAAAAGAAAACTTAACATGGCTAAGATATATGAAGGACCAGACGAATTGTTTGAAGGAATGCTTAAGGGAGAGCGTTTGTCAAAAGCTTTAAATGATATTAATCTAGAAGTCATTGATCCAACAAACGTACAGGCAAGTGTTGTTCATGCTATTTCTCAAGTTCCAGGTAAACTAACAATAGACCCGCCAGTTAAAGTAATGTTAGCTGTTTTAATCGATTATGTCACGACCGACCCCTGGAGGTCTGCCCTGACAGGATCGGTCTAGGTGGGAGTGAAGGGAGTGACTGACCTCACACGCCCCGCAAGAGACCACACAATAAAGATTACGATACAAACACCCCATTTATTCACACCAACATACAGTCATAAATAAGCATTCCAACACACACAACATGCACAATCACAATCAAGCATTCCAACACACACAACATGCACAATTATAAATAACATTTCACCATACGACGTACACAATCACAATCACAACATTTCAACACATATGGCATATACATAATCATAAATAAACATTTCCAGCATCCATCCCTTCCCACACCATGGAGTGCCTCCACACCCTGCCTCTCCAAAGTCTACTAGGAGCACCCTGTCGCACTAGGTGCTCCAAACCGGGTCGGTTGTTGAAAAGAGTCGTTTAAGGCCGACCCCCTTGACACGCACAAGCAGACAGTGAAGAACGGCCCTGGGGGGGGGGGGGGGGGGGGGGGGGGGGGGGGGGAACGGGGCTTTGTTATGAAGGCCGGGGAGGGGGATCGGGGCCGGCCATAAGCCGGCGGGCTTTCTACCAGCCGCGGTCCGAAAAGCGGGGCCTCAACCAGCGCGTGGCCCCAAAACCACCCGCGGTCCCAACCAGAGGTGGCCTCAACCAGCACGGGGCAACCAACCCCCCGCGGCCCCAAAACCAGAGCGTGGGCCCAACCAGCCCGGGGCACCAACCAGGGGGGGTCCCAACCAGACGGGGCCCCCAACCCAGAGCGGGCCCCAACCCCAGTCCAGACGGGGGGTTTAAAGGGCCCCCCGGGGGGGGGGGAAAAAACGAGTGGGAGGGGGAGAAGAAAGGGAGGGGGGGGAAAAAGGGAAGGGCACGGGAAAACCCCCCCGTCATTACGCCCGACCCTTTGCCTTTTAAATCCAACACCCCCACTCGCGGGATGGGCGGGGGGGGCCTACAAACACCCCAACAACGCCAGCTCAACACAGCCCCTGAGCGAACAAGCAAAAAAACCCAAAATTCAGGAATGTTTTTTAAATCTTCTCACACGAAGCGGGTAAAAGACTGCTTTAAAATCAACGGGTTTATAAAACAAAGGGAATTATCTTCCCCCTTCTCTCACTCACGTTTAAAAATTTTTCCTTTCTTAGGAAAAAAACCCAAAACACAGCGCCCATCGCTTTAAAACCTGCCCCCCACATTTGCAATTTTAATTAAATTTGGCAAAAATTTGTCCCCCTTTTAATACCACATTATAAAAAAACACAAATCCCCAAACCCAAACGCACCCGAACCCCCCAAATCTTGCTTTTACGCACGCCGCAAAATAAAATCTTCTTTTTGGGAAAACCACAAAAAAACGGGGGGGCCCCGAAGGAAAAGAGCCCGGCGAATGGGGAACAGGGGGGGACAGCAACCAAGCAAGCCCAAACCCCTAAATCCCGGTTCTCTCCCACCCCCCCACCGATTAACCGAAACACGAGATGCAAAAAACGGGAGAAAGAATTTTGGATAAAAATTTTGGGATGGCCCCGGTTTTAAAGATTTAAATTAACCAGGGGGAAAAGGGGTCTAAAACCAATATTTTTTTACAATTTTGCAAACAAAAAAAAAAATTGCGCAAAGGGGAAGAATAAGCCGGCAAACAACAAAAACCCAAAAACAAAAAAACCAAACAAAAATTTGATGTTTTCCGCTCCCCGGGGGTAAACCCCGAAGGGGGCGGGTAAAAGACCCCCTCTCTCCCCCTTTCCCAAACGAGAGGGAAAGAACGCAGATGCAAAAAAAAGAAGAAATGATGTCCCTCTCCTAAAGGCCGACTTTTAGGAATTTTGAAGTTTCCGACGGTCCCTTTTCGACGATACGGGGGAAAAAACCAAAAACCGGAGCGGCGAACCCGAGAAAAATCTTCCGCTGGGAGTGAAGAAAAAACCCTTTCCCCCCCCCCCCAGCGGGCGGCCCAACAGGGCCCACGCTACTCCAAAGTGGAGCATATTAAAAATAAAAGAAATAACACGTCGACAGGAAAAAAAGACAGGCGAGGGGGGCCGATAGACAGAAATTTTCGAGGAAAGGTACCACCACCCGGAACCTGCAGGTGAAGCAGGGGCAGGGAATTTAAGAGAAAGAGAGAAAAAAAGAAAAACCGAACGTGGCTAACAAACCCCAAAAGGGTCCAACAACCCCAACAAGCCCACATTAAGGGACGGATATACGACAAAAAACAACAAAAACCCCCCAAAAATGAAAAAATTCCCCCAACCCCTAGGGGGGTTCAATCGCCCGTAGGCCTCGTAAACAAACTCGTGAAAAAACCCCCCCTTTTCTAAAAGCATCTTTTTTCTCTGAGAACAGTGCCCTTTGAACCTTGACGCATGTGCAAATTCCAACAAGGGGGCCCAAACCCCAACCCTTTGGGCCGCGGGAGTACAAACAAATCCAATACAAACTTCCCAATAAAATTTTTCCACAGGGAAACAAAATACTAATTTATCAAAAATTTAACCCAACCCTTTCCAAACAAGGAAAAATAAAAATTCCAAACCTTTGGGGGATTCACAAAACCTTTAAACATCAATAAGGGAAAAACTGTCACTAAAACCCTGAAACAAGCCCAAAAGGGGGATAAAACCCCTGGTTGGGGGGAAGTGTCCCTCTGACTGATTTCCCCCAATTTTGCTGACTTAGGGGAGTCGGCGGGGAGTTTGTCACATCCTATTGCGGGAAAAACCCCTTTAATTTGTGAAAATGACTCTGCATTTCCACTCCTAACCCCTGTGGGGGAATGACGGCCCGGTTTCCGGGTCCAGGAAATGGGGGGATGATATCGCTCTCCAGAAACAAATTTCCCCGGCCGTTTTTTCTTCTTGGGCACGCCTGGGCCCCTTTCCAAAAAACTCCCGGGAGCTTCAGCAATGGGGGGGGGGTATCGTTGCCCCTAACCCGGAGGGGCCTCGGGCATCGAGTCGCTTTGTTATCCGCTAGAAAAAAGGGTTGCGGTGACCGCTATTGGTTTGGTTTGGAAATTAATGGGTCCCCCGGGGTTCGCCCCCAAACCTTGCTGGGGGGTCCCCCCAGTGGCACTGACCCTGGGGGGAACACGCCTAAAGGGAAACCCTTAGGCGTTGCCGTTGGCAGACACCCGAAACTGCGGCAGTATTTGCCAAAACCTTTTATTCACCCCCGGGCCCAGAAAAATCCTGTCTTTACACGCTCGAGAGTCCCTTTGAGCCCATATACCTGCCAGGGGTGAACCAGGGGCCTGCCGGGGAACAGATTCTTCAAGTTTTTGGGGAACGCAAGGGGCTTGCCCACACGATCTGCCTGGTGAAAACCCTAAAGAGGATCCCTTGGGGAGTTTGGAAGCTCCCCTTTGGCGTGTGGGGGCAGACTGAGGGGGGACGATCTCCCAAAGTGTCGCGGGGTTTGGGGACACCCAAGCCCCCTGGCCTGAAAAAGACAAAAGGAAGCGGGTTGGGCCCTGGCCAAACCTCGTCAGAGATCGGCGGGGAAAACGGGACGCCCCCTTCCCTTTTTCCTGTTTCTTGTTTTGGGCCCGGTGTGGTAACCCCCCACACACGCCTGAGGGGCAGATCCTTAGACAGGGACTGACTGCGTTCCGCCCCGCAAAGGGTGACAGTTTTCCCTATGAGAAGGGAATACATAGGTCCCCTCCACCGCGAAGGCCCATATTTTCGCCAAGAAGTAGGGGGGGGGTTTTTGGAAAGGGAAAACGGGAAGGAGGGGTGGAGGTAAAAACCACCCCCCAAACCCCCGCAAACATAAAACTAGCCCCCCGCCGGGCCTCAGGGGAAACCAAATCCTTACAAAAAAGAGCGTTGATGCTCCCGAATCCCTGATGGTGTCGCCCAAAGGGGGAAACCCAAAAACCCGAGAAAAAAACCGGGGCCACTCTGAACCCCAGAAGCGGGGAGGGAAACCCCACGTTGCCGAGGCCGAGGACTTTGGAAAGGACAAAACCCCCCCGACTACCAGCGGTTTTAGGACAATTTTCCTAATGTGGCCCGGGACGACCAAAAAGGGAAAACACAGTGGGGGCGCTGAAATCCCCGAGGAACTGCCCCCTTGTTCACCCCGCTAGCTTTTTTGGTGCCTTATTCCCATAAATCCGGGGGGAGGGTTTTCCTCCCTAACTGGGCAAATTCCCTTAACCCCTGCGGCTTCAGCAAACCCCCAAGCGGTATAAACGCAGCCGGGGAAATCCTGGGGTGTGTCTCCCCTTCCCCGGGATCCTCAACCCCCGGGGACACGTTTTGGTGGCTTTAAAATGGGAAACAGATCCCCCCCAGCCCAACTTAAGGCCAATGCCCCATACCCAAGCTTTTTGCGCAGCCTACCCCAAAAAGCAAAAGGGCCCTCGTCATTTTCTTTTTCATGGACCTGAATTTCCTCTGTACGCCCTCGGGGAAAGGGTTTGGAAACCCCCTTACGCGACCCAAACCCGCTTTGTCTCCAAAAGACGCGCCTTCTTTTTGAGTGAGCAACACTCCCTTGCACAAAAAGAAACCAAAAAAAGGGGCATACCCTTTGGGTTTCCCCTCAGACTTTTGGATGAATTTGCAACCTTGTAAAAAAAGCTCTGGGAAAATTTT
This sequence comes from Conus ventricosus, assembly GCA_018398815.1. Taxonomy (NCBI): domain Eukaryota; kingdom Metazoa; phylum Mollusca; class Gastropoda; order Neogastropoda; family Conidae; genus Conus; species Conus ventricosus. Next base: position 35,812 of record JAFLJL010001643.1, on the reverse strand, counting down.
CAATTTTCCTCACGGGGGTTGAACTCGGGGAAGTTTTTAATTTTTGGGGCCTCAAACTCTTTCACTTCCCTGTCGACCCAACCCCCGGGTTTTAACAGAGGGGGGAGACCGCAAAGGGAATTTGTTCCCATCTCCCCCCTGCGAAAGAGCCCCGTCGGGCGGGCCTCTTCCCCCCCTGATCTAACTCCTCCCGCCCGGAGGGCAGCCCCCTTCCCTACGCTTCTTCCGTCTAGCAGCCCCCTTCTCTCGCAAATGGGCCCTCTTCCCAATGCAAAAATTTCCTGTCGTCAGTTCCCTCTGCGAAAGGGGGCCCCCATCCGGGTCTGGGCTTTTCCCCTTTTAGGGGACCCTTGCCCTTCCCAAAACGCAAGTTCCTGCCTGGGCACCCCTTTTAAACTACGGGGCTTCCTGCCTGGGAAACCTCTTCCTTACGTGGGGCCTCACCCCCCTTCGCTGCGCTCCAAAAAACACGGGAGGGAGGCGATGCCCTGGGGGGGGGTTCACCATCCCGACACGGGGGGTTGACCCGTCTGCCCCCGCCCCTTTGGGGTCCACTTCCCATGAGGAAAGTCCCCCGGGGCAAAACTCCCTTACGGGGGAAGCATGGGGAAGAAAGGGGGTTTTTGGGTTTTTCTGCGACTCAACAAAGCCCACAGTTGCTTCGCTAATTTCCTAGGGTTTCCGGGGGAAGTGCCAGGGGGGTCTCAACGGGAAGATCCCCCTTAGGGAAGTAGAAAAAAAAAAACCCACGGACTATCGCTACAGCACGGGAATAATTTAAAAGGCCCACTGTAGTCAAAAGTACTGGTACAATTTGGGTGGGACCCCCTTTTGAATACCTTTCCCCTTCACGCAGGGCGTCCCCACAACCACCAGCCCCGGGAAGTGCCGGACAACATACCCCTACGGTTCTCTAAAAAGGGGGAAAGTTTTTTCCCAATTTAAAAAAACAAATATTTTGGGGGTGTGTGTATATGGTGTAGGTGTGTGTGTCGTTTTGTGGGGAAAATTTTCCGGTTGCTCCCACTCTGGCAACACCGGGGCCCCACAGCAACGTAAACCAGGGGCGGTGGGTCACCAAAAAAAAAACAAAATAAAAAAACTATGCCCCCGGCTTCCCCCACTCGGGCAACCCCGGGCGTCCCCCAGCACGAGAAAACATTTCGGGGGGGCGGGCCCGGAAAAAAAAAACAAAAGGGCAAAGGGAAACCGGAGGAAAAAAGAGACACTAACGTCCGATAAAACCCCCGGTACTCAAAAAACCCCGGGAAAAAAAAAAAAAAAAAAAAAAAAACGGGCAAACTCCCAAAACGGGGAAGGGCAGATGAGGGGCTCCCAGAAAGGCAAAGACTTACGGCCCCGTACCTGCGTAAGCCCCGGCGGAAGGAGGGGGGTCTGGTCGCGGTCGCCCCCCCCTTTGGTCTCACCTCGACCCCGAGTCACCCGGGATTTTCCCTTTCAGGCCACCCAAGACCCCCTTCCACTAAGTCCCCCACCCAACCCCCAAAAAACCAACCACAAACTGACTAAACTTTAAACAAAACAGAAAGAAAAACGGTACTCCGCAAACGAAAGGGGGGCAGTAAACCCCCTTTCCCACACCCCGGGACAAAGCCCCCCCCAATTTGGGCCCACGACCCAAACCCGGGAAAGGCTCCCCGGGACGGGAAATCGTTTTTGGGGGGGAGTAAAAGGGGGGTGACTTGCCCTCACACCCCCGCAAGAGACCACACAAAAAAGTTTACGAAAACAACCCCCTTTTTTAAATTCCCAAAAAAAAACATCGTAAAAATTAAAGCTTCCAAAACACACACAAAAATCACAATCAAATAAAATTTTCCAACACACAAAAACATGCAAAAAATAAAATAAACATTTCACCATCGCCCGTACACAATCACAATCCCCAAATTTAAAAAAAATTTAAATGGCATATACTTAATCATAAAAAAAAATTTCCAGCATCCTTTCCCTTTCCCACACCTTGGAGTGCCCCACCCCGCCTCTCCAAAGTCTACTGGGAGCCCCCTGTCGCATTTGGTTGCTCCAAAAACCGGGTCGGTTTTTGAAAAAGTCGTTAAAAGGCCCGAAAACCCTTGCACGAAACAAGCGGCAGTGAAAAACCGTGTCCGGGGGGGGGGGGGGGGGGGGGGGGAAAGTGGCTTTGGGTTACTGGGGGGTTCCTGGAGGGGGATCGGGGCCCGGGCCAGCCCAACCCCCCGGCGGGCTTTTTTTTTCCATTTCCGGGGGTCCTGCCCCGAGGGGGGCCTAAACCAGCGCGGGGCCCCCAACCCACCCCCGGCCCCAAACCAGGCGGGGCCTCAACCAGCCCTTTGGCACCAACCAGTCCGGTCCCAACCAGAGCGGGGCCTCAACCAGCCCGGGCCCCAAACCCACCCGGGGCCCCAAATCCCAAAAGCGGGGCCCCAACCAGAGCGGGCCAACCGTCCAGCTCGGGGGAACCCCCCCCGGGGGGGGGGAAAACGTACTGGGGGGAGAGAAAAAAGGGGGAGGGGAGGAAAAAGGGGTACAAAAACCCCCCGCCGTCAGTCCCAGCCCTAAAACCCTTCCCTTTTTAAACCCAAAAAACACCCCACTCGCATTTTTGGGCGAGGGGGGGTTTACAAAAACCCCAAAACAACCCCAAGCTCAACACGACCTGAGCGAACACGAACCCCCAAACCCCAAATCGGGAAAATGTTTCTTTTAAAAGCTTCCCCACACTAGCAGGAAAAAGACTCCCAATTAAATAAAAAGGCTTAAAAACAAATATGAATTATCTTCCCCCCTTCTCCCCTCCCGTTAAAAATTTCCCTTTTTCTTGGGAAATTAAAACCAACACAGCGACCATCGTTTTTATAACTGCCCCCAAACATTTGCAAATAAAAATTCAATGGCTTTAATTGTCACATTTTTTTTCCCTTTTTTAAAAAAACAAAAACTCCCAACCACGAAATCCAAACCAAAAATCATGCGAAAGCACGCTCCAAAAAAAAAACCCCGTTCTTCAAAAAACACCCCAAAACAGACGGTGGGGGGGGGATAAGAGCCCGGCGAATTGACAGAGGGGGTAGGGAGCGAGCCAACCCAATTTAAAACCAACCCTGAATAAACCGGGTTCTCTCCCTCCCCCCCCAAAAATACCGCATCACGAGATGCAAAAACGGGAGAAAAAATTTTTGGGTTTATAATTTAGGATCCCCTTTTTTAAAGGGGAATTAACCAGTAAAAAGGTCTAAAACAATTTTTTTTTTTCAATTTTGCAAACAAAAAAAAATTGCGCAAAAGAGAAGAATAAGGCTAAAAACAAAAAACCAAAAAAAACAAACCACAAACTGGGGCTTACCAGCTCCCCGTGGGTGTACCCCGAAGAGGGGGGGCCAACGCCCCTCTCTGCCCTTTTCCCAAATCGGGAGGACAAAAGGGGCCCCGATGGGGGAAAAAGAAAAAATGATGCCCCTCTCCTCCCGGCCGACTGTGGGAAAAGAAGATACCGACTGTACCTTGGGCGATAGGGGAAAAGGGAACCAAGCCCCGGGACGGCGCTCCCAGGGGAAAAACTTCCCGTCGATTTTGGAAGACTAACCCCCTCGGCGATGGGGGCCCAAACATCCCAGGGCTAGTCCACAAGGAGCATACTTAAAACAAAAGAAATAAAAGCCCGTGCGAAAAGGTAAAAAAAAAACAGGGCGAGAGGCCGATAGACAAAAAGTTCAAAGGAAAGGAAACCACCCCCCGGGGAACCTGCGGGATAATACCCTCGGGCATGGAATTAGAGGAGAGAGAGAAAAAGAAAACCCGAACGTGAGCTGAACTACCCCAAAGGGGGCCCAAACCCAACCCCACAAGCCAAAATTAAGGGCGGATAAAACAAACCAACAACAACAACAACAACCCAAATGAAAAATTTCCCACCCCCTAGATGGGCAATCGTCTGGGCCTGTGAAAAACCGGGGACAGTTTATATAACAAAAAATTGAAAAAAAAATCAAAATTTGGGGTTTCTCATTTTTAAAACAACAGGTTATTTTTTCCCTCTTAAGGGATTTAAAACCCTGGGGGGGCAGCCCCAAAACCTTTTTACACATTTTGATGTGGCCGGAAAAACCCAAAAAAGGCCCGGTTGGTCAAGGGCGAAGTTTTTTAGGACCCAAAATTAAAAGGGGGTTTAAGTAGACCCCGTTCGAGGAAAGGGTCCCCATTCCACTCCCTCCGAAATTAGTTGCAAAAAGAGCAGTTCTAAACAAAAGAATTGGGCAACAAATGTTTTTTGTGGTGTTTTCTTTGCAGGTGAAATTACACCCGAAAAAAAACGGAAAGGGGAAAGTGAATAAAAATGAATTTTTTGGGGCAAAAACTTAATTTTAAAGTGGAATATCCTTTCCTGTTAGCGGGGAAAAAAAATTTTGATCGTTTAAGAACAAAAAAAAACCAAAAACTTTTAATTGTATACCAGGGGGTTGAGAAAAAAAAATTTTGGTCCCTTTTTGATGTCTAAAGACACCCCAAAAAAAGGGAGGGAACCGGCGAAAGCCATTTTGGACTTCCCTCCTAAATTTTTCTTCGGCGGGCAACCCATTAACATTGATCGCCCCAATGAGTAAAAATTATTAGCCCCATACTTCAAAAAAAGGCCAAAACAAAATTCTGAAAGGAAAATGTTTAAAAAGAATTCCTTTTTTCCAGCCCGCCTTGAACATATAAAACTTTGTAAAAGTTCTGTAGACTGTAATCCCAAAATTTAATTACCCCCCCACCAGGATCTAAAGTTATTTTTTAAGAACGGGAAAAAGGGCTGCAAACAGTCCATACAAGTTTACGAAAGACTTCGAGCCCCGGTTTTGGGTTTCCCTATAAAGGGGAAACCCCCCCAAAATCTTTCGAAAACGGTCCCTTTTTTTGGTAATCATCAGATTTGTTTTTTTTTGCCTTCTTTTTGTCAGGTCGGGGGTTTTGTCCATTCACCCCCACAAAAAATTTTGGGGGCCAAATGCTGCAAAATACTTTTTAAAACGAAAGCAGAAATTTTGCTAACGCCCTGTTTTCTAATAATCTAAATTCTCGAAATTTTTATGACCCTGAAGATCAACGACATTTAGGGACCCCAGCCCACAAACGGGTTGGGATATGTGGTTTTAGAGCTAACCCCCAAGAGTGTAAATCCAACAGTAAGAGACCATAAACAATTAGCGGAAAGTTCGAGGGGGGCACCGCCCAAAAACCTCCCAATTTTCAACTTAAAATTTTACCCAGTGAAGTGGAGGGTTCCCATTCTTTCCCTAACTGCGAGGGGTTTCGACTCTCTCTTAAATTTCAAACGTAACCCCGACTCCAGGGTGTCAAGGGATTGCACAGTCATCAAAAAGTACATTTGGTTTTACTTTAAAAAAATTTTCTTTTTTTGACTTATTTCAACACCTGATGGGGCATTAGAATCACTGGGTATGTCTTTAAAGTCCTTTCCCCAAAACAGAAGAATTTTTTGACCCAACTTTGTTAGAAAAAGGGCCCTTTACCCCCTTTTGAGTACATGAACAGTTGGGGAAAGGGTTTTCGAAGATTCACTTCCCCTAAAGATGCGTTTTTTTCTATCTTAGAGGGAAAGGGCATCAGTGAAATTTTGATTACACATGGGTCGAAGCAAGGGAGAAGTTAGATTTAAAACATGGGAAAACTATCAAAAACTAAAACTTTATGGCCGACGTTTGTTTGTTGGCGGACGTTTTTTGGAAAAATTTTTGAAAGACCTGCATTTAAAAATTAGCCCGGGTCCCGCGATTACTTTTTTTGCGCCCCGGGGGGATTTGGGAAAGTTTCTTAAAGTTTAAATGGAGAACAATTTATTTATTGTCAGGGTTAAACCCAAGGTTTTAGATGATTGAAAACGGATTGCGTGGAGGGAAAAGTATGGCGTCGCATCAAAAACGTAATTTCAAAAACCAAATACCTTTGTTTATTTTTTGTTCCCAAATTAAAAAGGGCAAAATATCTCTTTATTTTTGATGCAAACAATCTGCATGGTTGGGGGTATGGGCAATCACTTCCATTACAAACTTTTTTTAAAAAGTACACTGGCGGTTTTTAAAAAAAATTCAAGAATTTGTGAAAAACTGCAACCTTTAAAACTGGGTCGTAAAAAAGGTTTTCATTCTAGAAGGGGACTTAGAATTTTTCCTCATGAACTCCAGACCTTTCTAAAGGGCACCCTTTGCATTAAAATCTAAAAAAGGGAACCAACAAGCCGCCTAAACTTGTGCCCAATCTTCGAGGGAAAAAAAAAAATTTAAAGTCTGTCATTTCAAATTCTTAAAAATTTTAAATTTTTGACCCGGTTTAAAAATTGGGCAAACTGTTCTTTGTAAAAAATCGCTTTCGTTTAAGAAAAAGTTAAAGAACCATAAATCATGAAGGGAAAAAAATCTCAAACTAAATCCACTGGGGCTTCAGAAAAAAACTTTTTCAAGCTTTGAAAAACAGCTTTTTGGAAAGACTATGGAAATTTCCCCACAAGCGTAAAGATGTCAGATTTGGGCCCCCAAAGGAAAAGAAGCAATTAAAACTGGGCCAAAACCAATTTTTTCAGGACTTTAGAAAATTTCATGAGGGCTTTTTTGGGATAATGTTTTTTGGGAAAAAAGACAGTCAAATTGGACAAACCCGATTTATGGGTTTACTGTTTTTGAATTTTTCAAAAACTTTTGATGTTTTGAAAATTTTTTTTTGAATACTTTTTTTAAACCCTTTTTATCCAGAGTCCCCAAAATACTTTACACAGATACAGATTGTTTTGTTTTAAAAATATCCCCCATGAAGACATCTAAAAAAGAAAATGGAAATTTGAAGTAAATTTAAAGGGGAAAGCGGGTTTTATTTGGGTACATCTGATTTTCCCAAAGATTTTGCCTTTACATTCATTTGTTTTTAACCCAAAAAGGGTTTTTGGAAAGATGAAAGGTTTAATTTCCAAGAGGGGGGATTTAAAGGGGTTTATTGGTTTAAGGGTCGAAAATGTACCGTTTTCGAGCCAAAAAAAACCATTAAGAAAGCAAAGGGGGAAAACTCGCAGTGTTGGCAGTCAAAAAAAATCACATGACAACCAAAAAAGAAGCATTGTTTGACAAAAAGACTTTCACATGACAACGAAAAACTACATCTTTTTACATGATTAAACACAACGTTGTAACAAGGTCATTAGATAGAACAAAACACCCAAACGAGTATTTGTTAAATCCAGATTTTCATATGCCCAATTTGGGGACCCCGGAGAACGGCAAAATTTAAAATTTTCTTCAAAAGAGGGGGGTTTTTATTTTTCCCAAGTTTTTTAAAGATCAATCCCTATCTTTAAACCAAAATTTAGCCAAAAATTTTTTTTCATGGGTTTTCTTGAAGTTTTTCGAATTTTTTTTATTTTTTCAAGATATTCTTTCCAAATCCCCGTTTTTTTCAAAATTGGGGTTTTGGGTTCTAGGGAACTGGAAAGTTTTTGCATGTGGTTTGGGGAATCCTTGGGAAATTTTTCCCTAATAGCAGAACTCGTATCAAATGTTTTCCCCTATTAAATTTTTAAAGGGGCTCTTCCTTATTATTCTTTTTTCGTCCGGGGCTTCCAAATTTTTGACCCTTTAAATTTTTTTTTGTAAAAATTAAAAAATTTAATAAAATTTAAACAATGGGAAATGTGATAAGGAGTTTTATTGGTTTTTTTGGGGGGAAAAAAGTACAGTATTTCGGGCCAGGGGAAAACGTTTTCCTCAAGTTAATAAAAACCCAAACATAAATTATCCAAACAAACCAAAAATTTTTTTGTTTTCTTTATGGGTTTTGAATTTTTTTTTTTATTTTTAAATTTTTTTTTTCCCCATTTCTGAAAAAAATCAAAATTTGGGATTTTTGGTTGAAGGGGATTGGGGGTTTTTATCATGGTTATGTTCCCAAAAAATGTTTTTCCTTTAAAAGTAGAACTTTATCATAAATTCCAGCATTTTTCCGGTCTCTTCCTTTATCCTTCTTGTTTTGTCTTCCAAATTTTTGACTTAAAAAATATTTCCTTTTAAAATTTTTTTAAGCAACTGGAAATGTGTCTTTGGGGGGGTTATCTGCTTCTTCCTTCACAAAAAATCTTTTTAGGAGGCTTTGGGTTTTTTTGTTGTGTCATTTTTCGTAAAAATTTCCGGGGGGATTTATTTTTACAAATTTTTTTTTTTCTTTTGGAAACAAAACTCCAAAAAATGGACGGGTTTCCTGAAGCAGTGTCCCCTTCGGGTTCCCCCGGGAAATTTAAAGGCCTTATTTTTTTAAAACCAAAAGGTAATAGTTTGCCGGGTGAAAAATGGCCCTTTTCCTTTTAAAAAACATTTATTTGTTTTTTTTGGGTTGGGTTGAATGGTTTTTAACCCCTTTTAAAATTTTCTTATTCATTGGGGCCAAAACGGGGGGCAGTCTTCTTTAACCCCTTTTGTGTTTCGAGAATTGTCAAACAGCTCCCCTGTGATATGGGGAAAAAAAACTTTCAGATAACTGTTGTTAAAGTTTTTTTAACTAGAGCCTGGATCTGTGAACTCCTGGGATGCCCCTTTTAAAATAACTCTATTTTTTTCAAAAATTTATTCACTCGACCCTTTTAAATTTTTTTCCATCATCGACTTTAATCTTTCGAGGGTAATTGCGGGCCTCGTTGGGATATCAGTTTTTTATGGAAAAACAACACAGAAACACTCTTTTTTGTTAAAAGGTTTTTGATCCCTTTTTATCTTGAACTTTGTCAATGACTTGAGGGCGCTTAAATCTTTTTTGGGGGTTTAAACGTACATGGGGGAAATATAGAAGGTCCAATTTTATGGGGGGTTTGTTTTGGTATTGATTCCCAAAATTTTGGGGGTTTTTTATTTGTTTTTTGGGCAGGTAAATTTTAAAATTTCCCAAATCGTTGTTTTGATAACCATTTTCCTTTTTCTGTTTTTCCTTTACTCCCGCCCAGCTTTTGGGTTAGCTTTTTTAATTTCCGGGATTCCCCTTTAAAATCCTTTCGGTGAATAAAAAGATTTGTTTTTTTTTTATTCACCAATATTATGTGCAACAAAAAAACAAAAAAAAAGAAAAGGTCATACCAAAGACAAAACAAAGATTTTTTTGCTTTTTTTTTTTTTGATGGGTTATAAAGTCATAATTTTGGTGGGGGAAAAAGTCTCGATTGGGTTTTCCTGTTACAAGATAATATTCTTTTATGGGTTGTTTAACAACTTTTAAAAGTGTAAGCTGCATGTGCCCCCTTTTTTTTTAGTTTTTCGTTAAAAAAATCTAACTGCTCAATTTTTCTGCTTTTTTTGTTTCTTTCGCAGCTCTAGTTGTCCATAGCTTTGTTATGTCTTTTTTTCCCCGCCCTTTACCCGTTTTTTACTAAACGCGTAATTTTTTCCGCTAAAAGCAAGCGCATTAACCAAAAGCGCCACCAATTTATATTACGAATGAAACCCTTTTTTTTAAATATTTTTTTTTTTTTCATATTTATACTGTCTGAATTATTCCCTTTCTTTAAATAAAAAACTTTCGTAGCAAACGAACTGTAATGATGCAATTTTGCTTTGCTGAAATTTCCTTTAAAATTAAATTTTCCAAAATCTGCTGGGTTTTTTTTTTAAAAACTTTTTCCAAACCTTTTTTATCCTATTTTTAGGGCCCCAAACACAGAATGGGTTTTTAAGGGTTTGTAAAAGTTTTTTCGGTTTCTCATTTTAAAAAATAAAAAAATTTTAATTAATAAAAAAAATGAACAGCGATGATCTACTAAAAATTCCTAACAAATTTTTTACAAATACCAAAGGGTTTATACCAAGCTATTATGCCCCAAAAAAAAAGGCTGTATTTTTTGGCAGCTTGGGAAAAAACAAAACAAATTTTTCCCCCAAAAGTTTCTATAGAAACAATTCAACAGATGTCGCCACAAGACATTGTTTAAATTCATAACTTTTGAACGCAAAAAAGGTCAAGGAAAGGTAAAAAATGTCGGGGAAACGGGGTTTTTATTTGGGACACTAAACTATAAAATAAATTTTCGCCTATTGAAAACTGAACAAGACTTTATGATGATTTTTAAAGCAGGATTCCCGTTTTTAAAAAAGTCATTAGAGTCTCGGGTGGTGATCTATATTTCAGTTTTGGGAAAATTATTGTCGCCCCTAAACAGGGGTTAATTACTTTTAATATATTGATTTTGTTTCCCCTTTAAAAAAACGAGCCCCGAAAATCACAGGGAAACAAAAAAAGAAAACGCTGAAAAAAATTTGGGGAAAGCGGGCCCGTAAAAACCTGGGGGGTTGCAGCAGGAAAAAGTTTTGGGAGAGTGGAAACCAAAAAAAGAAAATTTTTGGGTTTCAATTTAGAGAATATAGCTCAAAATGAAAAAATGCTAGACCCAGCCGGGTTTTTTCAATGCCAAACTATAAAAACACCCGAAAAAATTGATTCAAGAAACCCCACAACAACAGGGTTTTCCTACACCCCCAAAGTTTTATGGGAATTTTTTTTAAAGCAATTTTTTATTTTTGGGAGTTTTTGCTGCTGGGGGTTTGGGTTTTTTCGGTTATTAAAAAAAAAATAAACCCAAAGGGAGCAAAACCCCAAAGGGCCCCCGTCACAAAAAACTCAACCCCCTAAATAAAAGAAGCCCAACAAAAAAGCATGCCAGAACGCCCAAAAACAAAAATTCATTTTTTATCCATTTCGAAGGGGAATAATATTCAAAAAACCAATAAATAATTTAAGTTGAAATTTTAAAAAGAACCCTTTGGGAAACTTAGAGGGTGACCCTTTGTTAGATTTAGGGTTTACTTTAGTAAGAATTAGAAGTTTCTTGGGGATACTTGAGTAAAACTTAGAATGAATTGAGGGTGACTTAGGGGGCTTGAAATAAAAACTTGAAGTGACTTGAGTAAGAACTTTAGGAACCCTTTAGGAAAACTTTTGGACGACTTTAAATAAGAAAATAAGGCGACTTGGGGTAAATTGATTTAAAAACTTAGAAGGCTTTATGTGGGGCGCGTGGGGTGGGGGGGGGCGGGGGGGGTGGGGGATGGCGTGCGTGTGGTGTGGGCCCCACCTTTTTATTATTTTTTTAAAAATCAGATGTTCAGGAATTTTGTTTAGTTTTTATCAGTAAAAAAGCTATAAAATTTTAAAAAAAAACTACAAAATTTTAAAAAAAACCCTTTCCTTAAATTTTCTTGGGGAATCCTCTGCTACATCCCATTGAGTTTTTTTTCATCAAGGGCAGCTTTCATTTTTGGGGTTTTTTTTTCCAATTTATTTTAAAAATTTTTTTTCCTTCTATTTTACTCTTTCTTATTTTCACTCTTTGGCCTTTTATCTTTTTCAACTTTTTCTCTTTTTTTGCTTTTTTGCTCTTCCAAATGTTTTTTTTTTTAAAAGGAATTTTGGCCAAAAAAAAATTTTAAAGTTCTTTGGGGTTCCCATGTTGTTTCCTGACCGACATTTTGAAAACTTAAATGCAGTTCCAAGAAAAGTAACTTAAAACCCTGTCAAAACCTTTTTAATGTCCCACCAAAAAAATAAAATTTACGGTAAAACCCAAAAATAAATGGGGTTCACAGGTAAAAAAGTAATCACGAATTGCTTTTTACATAAATATTCTTTAAAAGCAGAGCCAAATTGTGAACGTTTCATTCAAAGCCGGGCCCCCGAAGACTGTTTGGTTCCCCCGGGGAAGATCACTGCCACAAAAAAATGATTACTTTGCTCTCCCCCGGGAAAGGTTTTCAGTCGATAATTACTGGCACAGGAGCCACCGGGCCATTGTGCCTGTTGCTGCCTGATACGCCCCTGCCACAATTCACGAAAACCCCCCTAATTAGGTCTGCACGCTGGGCACGTTATAAAACACCTTTTCCAAATAAAAAAACCCAACACCCCAAATTATTAATCACGTTTTCCCCAATTACGGGGGTCTGTATTTCCCGCATAAAGTCGCCCCCGGGGATAAGAAAACCACTCCACACTTAACTCATTAAACTCTCTTGGGTTTTAGAATCCGAAAAATATGGGGGGGAAACGGGGCCGGGTCATTTTGTTTTTTCGTCTGTTACTTTTTTAAAGTTTTTTCATGCTTTGGGAAAAAATGTGGGTTTTTTTAAAAAACTTTTGGAACAGTTAAAGACTTGTTTTATTTCACAAGAAAGAAGAACGCGTTAATATAAAGTATGCGTGAAAATGATGTTTTTGAAAATGATCGGAAAAAAAAAAATAGGAATTTTTGCAAAAAAATAAAATCGAAAAGTTTAGTAAATTATATTGAAAACGGATTTTTCCTACACCGAAAGCGCTTGTAGAGTTTTTCTTTGGGTTTAAGGGAAAAGGGGAAAACCAATTTCTAGCTTCCCCGCCCCGAAACTTGTTGAGGGGCGGGGAAGCTAGAATCGGCATTTCCCCGTTCTCTCACCTAGATTGTCTAGTCTTCTATTGGCAGCTATTATGGTTTTACGGAGGAAAAAGTCCTTATTGCTGGGGTTTGAATATAAGAGATAAAGGTTCTTCTTTATAATATTAAACTTGGATGGGGCTCGAGGGTCAAACTTAGTGACCCATGCAATCTTTTTATTCTCCTTTTTTCTGGGTTGGTGAAGGATCTTATTCCGTGACTTAGATGCTCCCTTTGTGAGATCTGCAAAAGCCTTACCATACTGCCAGCCTGACAAGGTGAGATACTTTGCGTATTCTTTGACTCTCTTTTTCAGAATCTCGTCATTACTTACCAGCATCCTGAGTCTTGTACCAATTCCTACTGCAAGGCCTCTAAATACTGAATTTGGGGTGACAAGAGAGGGGGGTAGATAACTGTTACAATTCTTCGAAAACACGTCAGTTTCAATGAATCCCGAATCCGTAATGTGGACCCTAAGATCCAAATATTCAGCTTTTTTCCCCCTGAGAAACTGTCCAGCTAATACCAGGGGCAGAGTCTGTAAATGGGCCTTGAATCTGTCTACATCCCTGTCATCCAGCAAAACAGCAATACCATCATCTCTAAAGCGACTCCAGCCCAAGGGTGCTCAATAAGTGACTGCTTTTCATTTGGGACAAGAGAAGATATGAGAGGAACCGGAGACTCACTCACAAGTCTCCGGTCCAATTCCCCCATAAAAAATATCCACAAAATGGCACGCATGACAAGGTCCCATCGCTGTGCCATGATTGGGGACAGCGATCAAAGTTTCCCCATCACTGCCATATATGCACAAGTGTTGTTGTCTAGCGCCAATTAAGGCCCTCAACAACACATTTTGTTGAAACATTCAAAGACGAAGGATGATCACTTAGCATTTTGGCTACAGCAGTACACCCATGGAGTTGTCTACGCTAGGATAGAGGGCAACCACATCACACACAGCAAAAGTGGCCGACGGTGGAAGGGGGGCTATACAACTGTTAATGGTAATCTACCTTTTGAAGGAACTCTTTAGAGTCCATAATTTGTATGGTATATAATTAGTTAATAATTAGTACACTTCTGCCTGTGGTCAAGATTGTAAGCAGCTGAGGAAAAGTAAATAATGTAAGTGTTTGTTTTCCTCATTCTTATTTTAGCTTTTCCTTCTCTCTCTTCTCTCTCTCTCTCTCATCTCTCTCTCTCTCTCTCTCTCTCTCTCTCTCTCTCTCTCTCTCTCTCTTTCTCTCTCTCTTGTATTTCTTTTCTGTTTCTCTCGCTCTTTTTCTTTCTCTCTCTTTCTTTTTCTTTCTTCCCCCCACACCCCTCTCCCTTTCTTTTTCTCTGCTCTCTCTGTCCCTTTCTCCCCTCTTCCGCCCCACCCTTTCCTCTTTTGCTCACTCTCTGTCTGTCCCCCTTTTCTTCTGTCTTACTCCCACTCACTCTCTCATTGTCTCTTCTTCTTCTGCCTCGTCCTCACTCTTATTTGCTTAACCTATCCATTATTACATTCTTTCCGCTATATTACATTTCCTTTTGAGCCCCACTTCCCATGTATTTTAAGTTGGTAATAATGTTTTATGATATCATATTTTAAATTAAGTAAAGTGGATAGGAATGGGGTTTCACTACCTCTACAATGGTTAGAATTTTTGGAAATGCATATATGTGTGCATATGTGTGTATGGATGCGTATGTATGTGTGTGCATGTATATATGTGTGTGTGTGTGTGTATGTATATGTATGTATATATGTATATAATATATATATATATATATATGTAGTGTATATGTATCCTGTGTGTGTGTGTGTGTGTGTGTGTGTGTGTGTGTGGTGTGTGTGTGTGTGTGTGTGTGTGTGTGTAGACATAGATACAAGTAGGTAAAGTGATTTTATCTTTACCTTTGGGATTCTGATGGTGTTTCTTGTTTTTTTTTTCTGATAATGCAGAGATTCCTGATGAAGCCTTGAAAAAGGCGAAAACTTGAAAAATAAAAGAAGGGAAGACACTTGAGTGGACGACTTCTTGATTTTATATTGATCCAGTAATGGTTTTATCGTCCGGACTCTCTCGGCTGCTGGGTGCAGTGCCATTTTTAGCGTTGGGTTTTCTTTTTTACCTATTGTTGTCTACGAAAGTGGATTCAACCCATCCTTGGCCCCCCTCATCTGATGTCAACATGAACCCTTCTCCAGAATACTGCACGCTGAGGAAATCATACTTGAGACACCAGAAGTATATCCTAAAGGAAGGATTTTTATGCAGATGTCTAGAAATGGGTGTTCTACCCCATGGACTGAGACTTCATTTTAATCTTGCTCTTAAACCAAGAGATGGTAACTTAGTACGCACCCTGAAAGATGTTTCTCAACAGCGCCAGTTCAGAAATTTTACAGTTGATTCATTCTGAGTGGCATTGTGCATGAATGACTTTTACGATTCTTTTCAAGAAATCCTGAATAAATTAAGAGACCAAATAGGAGTGACTAGTGTTGACAGATTGCTAGGAAAAGTGAGGAGGGACACCCGGCCTTGCTGACAAAAATACGGGCATTTCACTGGAAAAAAACTGCGCACACTTAGGCAAGAAAAGAATGTGTTGTTTTCCCAACCACCTTACATATGACCAAAGGGTTCACTAAACTGACAGCTGATGAAATCCCACCAGCTGTCAAAGAACACTGTACTACTTACCAACTTGATTCGCACAATAAACCATGTAGAAAGAAAACCAGAGCTCACAGAAGAAAGGATAGGACACGAATCGGAAATACCAAAACAAGGGTAAAACGCAGACGTCTACACCCGACGGAAGAAGACCATCTCTTCGATCCAGTTATCCTAGCACCAAATATTGTCTTGACTGAGGATCAGACAAAAATCTGCAGAATGTCTGATTGTTTTGCACCCACACCAAGACACCCTCTAGACATTTCTGACCAACTTCTTGGTACCCATGCCTGGGCGGAAAGACTCAGGTGGCACCGTTTCATCAAAAACAGAAGATTCAGAAATGAGTGAGGAGGAGACAACGGGCGGGAATAGACAGAGAGATGATGCAGAGGAAGGTTTTATAAAGAGGCCTTGGTACAAATCAACTGGCGCAAGTGCCCCAAGAGATGATCCTGCTCTCGAGTTATTCATTGAAGTTTGCACTAGAGATTTCCTAGATGTGAAAAACCCGGGAAACGTGTGAAAGACAATCTCACAAAAGGAGAGCGGAATGCTTTGCATGAACTCAGAAACTTGCCCCTCATTCACCAAGCGGCCTGCCGGTTTGCAGATAAATCAGCAGTAACAGTCATCACCTCCTTGCAGAAGATGATAGAATAATCCATCAGGCTTTAAAAGATGAGGAAAATTATGACATT
>JAFLJL010001643.1:0-17500 GCA_018398815.1 Conus ventricosus | reverse complement strand
AGAGCGCGTCACAGTTACCCATTTATTCCCCACTGTTACCCCCCCCCCCCCCCCCCAATGTGTGCACTTATTGGCGTGTATATGAGTGCGTACGTGTTTGTTCATGCGCGCGCGCGCACTTGTATGTGTGTGTGTGTGTGTGTGTGTGTGTGTGTGTGTGTGGTTTTGCCCGCGGGCAAAGTTTTTTTTTTTTTTTTTTTTTTTTTTTTTTTTTTTTTTTTTGGTGTGTGTGTGTGTGGGGGGGTGTGAGCCTTGCAGCTCTTAGCTGCGTCTGGCTAGTGGGCTTTTTCTCGGGGTCCTCCCGTTTTTCCCTCTCACCCCTTGGTGCTTGGGTAGGGCAACCTACCCTTGGGTCAGACTTGGGTCGGATGCTTCTTTCCCCCCCCCCCCCCTTGTCATTTAAAATCTTTTCGATTTATTGTCTTATTTATGTGATCTCTTGTTCTTTAGTTCATATACCACTACTCATCACCCCCCTTATCTCCTTTCCTCTCTTTCTTTCATTATATCAACTCCCCTACTTACATCTTTCCATCATCCCTCTCTTTCCCCTCCACAAAAAAAGGGGTGTATGATAAGAGATAAAGGTTCTTCTTTTAATATTAAACTTGGCTGGGCTCGAGGGTCAACTTAGTGACCCTGCAATCTTTTATTTCCTTTTTCTGGTTGGTGAAGGATCTTTCCGTGACTTAGATGCTCACTTTGTGAGATCTGCAAAAGCCTTACCATACTGCCAGCCTGACAAGGTGAGATACTTTGCGTATTCTTTGACTCTCTTTTTCAGAATTCGTCATTACTTACCAGCATCCTGAGTCTTGTACCAATTCCTACTGCAAGGCCTCTAAATACTGAATTTGGGTGACAGAGGAGGGGGTAGATAACTGTTACAATTCTTCGAAAACACGTCAGTTTCAATGAATCCCGAATCCGTAATGTGGACCTAAGATCCAAATATTCAGCTTTTTTCCCCCTGAGAAACTGTCCAGCTAATACCAGGGTGCAGAGTCTGTAAATGGGCTTGAATCTGTCTACATCCCTGTCATCCAGCAAAACAGCAATACCATCATCTCTAAAGCGACTCAGTCAAGGTGCTCAATAAGTGACTGCTTTTCATTTGGGACAAGAGAAGATATGAGAGGAACCGGAGACTCACTCACAAGTCTCCGGTCCAATTCCCCATAAAAATATCCACAAAATGGCACGCATGACAAGTCCCATCGCTGTGCCATGATGGGGACAGCGATCAAAGTTTTTCCCCATCACTGTCCATATATGCACAAGTGTTGTTGTCTACGCCAATTAAGGCCTCAACAACACATTTTGTTGAACATTCAAAGACGAAGGATGATCCTTTAGCATTTTGGCTACAGCAGGTACCCCATGGAGTTGTCTACGCTAGGATAGAGGGCACCACATCACACACAGCAAAAGTGGCCGACGGGGAAGGGGGGCTATACAACTGTAATGGTATCTCCTTTTGAAGGAACTCTTTAAGTCCATAATTTGGTATGGTTATAAGTTAGTTAATAATTAGTACACTTCTGCCTGTGGTCAAGATTGTAAGCAGCTGAGGAAAAGTAAAATAATGTAAGTGTTTGTTTTCCTCATTCTTATTTTAGCTTTTCCTCTCTCTCTCTCTTCTCTCTCTCTCTCTCTCTCCTCTCTCTCTCTTCTCTCTCTCTCTCTCTCTCTCTCTCTCTCTCTCTTTCTCTCTCTCCTTGGTATTTCTTTTCTGTTTCTCTCGCTCTTTTTCTTTCTCTCTCTTTCTCTTTCTTTCTTCCCCCCACACCCCTCTCCCTTTCTTTTCTCTGCTCTCTCTGTCCCTTTCTCCCCCTCTTCCGCCCCACCCTTTCCTCTTTTGCTCACTCTCTGTCTGTCCCCCTTTTCTTTCTGTCTTACTCCACTCACTCTCTCATTGTCTCTTCTTCTTCTGCCTCGTCCTCACTCTTATTTGCTTAACCTATCCATTATTACTTCTTCCGCATATTACATTTCCTTTTGAGCCCCTCACTTTCCCATGTATTTAAGTTGGTAATAATGTTTTATGATATCATATTTTAAATTAAGTAAAGTGGATAGGAATGGGGTTTCACTACCTCTACAATGGTTAGAATTTTTGGAAATGCATATATGTGTGCATATGTGTGTATGGATGCGTATGTATGTGTGTGCATGTATATATGTGTGTGTGTGTGTGTATGTATATGTATGTATATATGTATATATATATATATATATATATATGTATGTATATGTATCCGTGTGTGTGTGTGTGTGTGTGTGTGTGTGTGTGTGTGGTGTGTGTGTGTGTGTGTGTGTGTGTGTGTGTAGACATAGATACAAGTAGGTAAAGTGATTTTATCTTTACCTTTGGGGATTCTGATGGTGTTTCTTGTGTTTTTTTTCTGATAATGCAGAGATTCCTGATGAAGCCTTGAAAAAGGCGAAAACTTGAAAAATAAAAGAAGGGAAGACACTTGAGTGGACGACTTCTTGATTTTATATTGATCCAGTAATGGTTTTATCGTCCGGACTCTCTCGGCTGCTGGGTGCAGTGCCATTTTTAGCGTTGGGTTTTCTTTTTTACCTATTGTTGTCTACGAAAGTGGATTCAACCCATCCTTGGCCCCCCTCATCTGATGTCAACATGAACCCTTCTCCAGAATACTGCACGCGAGAGGAAATCATACTTGAGACACCAGAAGTATATCCTAAGGAAGGATTTTTTATGCAGATGTCTAGAAATGGGTGTCTACCCCATGGACTGAGACTTCATTTTAATCTTGCTCTTAAACCAAGAGATGGTAACTTAGTACGCACCCTGAAAGATGTTCTCAACAGCGCCAGTTCAGAAATTTTACAGTTGATTCATTCTGAGGTGGCATTGTGCATGAATGACATTTTTAACGTTTTCTTTTCAAGAAATCCTGAATAAATTAAGAGACCAAATAGGAGTGACTAGTGTTGACAGATTGCTAGGAAAAGTGAGGAGGGACACCCGGCCTTTGCTGCAAAAAATACGGGCATTTCACTGGAAAAAAACTGCGCACACTTAGGCAAGAAAAGAATGTGTTGTTTTTCCCAACCACCTTCATATGACCAAAGGGTGTTCACTAAAACTGACAGCTGATGAAATCCCACCAGCTGTCAAAGAACACTGTACTACTTACCAACTTGATTCGCACAATAAACCATGTAGAAAGAAAACCAGAGCTCACAGAAGAAAGGATAGGACACGGAATCGGAAATACCAAAACAAGGGTAAAACTGCAGACGTCTACACCCCGACGGAAGAAGACCATCTCTTCGATCCAGTTATCCTAGCACCAAATATTGTCTTGACTGAGGATCAGACAAAAATCTGCAGAATGTCTGATTGTTTTGCACCCACACCAGACACCCTCTAGACATTTCTGACCAACTTCTTGGTACCCATGCCTGGGCGGAAAGACTCAGGTGGCACCGGTTGCATCAAAAACAGAAAGATTCAGAAATGAGTGAGGAGGAGACACACAGGCGGGAATAGACAGAGAGATGATGCAGAGGAAGGTTTTATAAAGAGGCCTTGGTACAAATCAACTGGCGCAAGTGCCCCAAGAGATGATCCTGCTCTCGAGTTATTCATTGAAGCTTGCACTAGAGATTTCCTAGATGTGGAATAACCGGAAAACGTGTGTAAAGACAATCTCACAAAGGAGTGCGGAATGCTTTGCATGAACTCAGAAACTTGCCCCTCATTCACCAAGCGGCCTGCCGGTTTGCAGATAAATCAGCAGTAACAGTCATCACCTCCCTTGCAGAAGATGATAGAATAATCCATCAGGCTTTAAAAGATGAGGAAAATTATGACATTCTTTGTAAAGACCCAACGACAGAAACCTGCAAAAAAAGTTAAACTGTGGGCTGATAAGTGGCTGAAAAAGGAGAAATTAACAAAGATATCCACTCATTTGTTACCAACATAGCCAAATCACACCCTGCCAAATGCAAACCTTTAATTAAAACCCATAAGTCCCGTCCCTACCCATATAGGTTATTGTTATCAGGATGTGGCACGCCAGTACAACCTTTGTCAAAATTCATCAGGTGTCCATCAGCCACCTAACTAATTATATACCATACCAAATTATGGACTCTAAAGAGTTCCTTCAAAAGGTAGATACCATTAACAGTTTGTATAGCCCCCTTCCACCGTCGGCCACTTTTGCTGTGTGTGATGTGGTTGCCCTCTATCCTAGCGTAGACAACTCCATGGGTGTACCTGCTGTAGCCAAAATGCTAAGTGATCATCCTTCGTCTTTGAATGTTTCACAAAATGTGTTGTTGGGGCCTTAAATTGGCGCTAGACAACAACACTGTGTGCATATATGGACAGTGATGGGGAAACTTTGATCGCTGTCCCCAATCATGGCACAGCGATGGGACCTTGTCCATGCGTGCCATTTTGTGGACATTTTTATGGGGAATTGGACCGGAGACTTGTGAGTGAGTCTCCGGTTCCTCTCATATCTTCTCTTGTCCCAAATGAAAAGCAGTCACGTATTGAGCACCTTGACTGGAGTCGCTTTAGAGATGATGGTATTGCTGTTTTGCTGGATGACAGGGATGTAGACAGATTCAAGGCCCATTTACAGACTCTGCACCCTGGTATTAGCTGGACAGTTTCTCAGGGGGAAAAAAGCTGAATATTTGGATCTTAGGGTCCACATACGGATTCGGGATTCATTGAAACTGACGTGTTTTCGAAGAATTGTAACAGTTATCTACCCCCTCCTCTTGTCACCCAAATTCAGTATTTAGAGGCCTTGCAGTTAGGAATTGGTACAAGACTCAGGATGCTGGTAAGTAATGACGAGATTCTGAAAAAGAGAGTCAAAGAATACGCAAAGTATCTCACCTTGTCAGGCTGGCAGTATGGTAAGGCTTTTGCAGATCTCACAAAGGGAGCATCTAAGTCACGGAATAAGATCCTTCACCAACCAGAAAAAAGAGAATAAAAAGATTGCATGGGTCACTAGTTTGACCCTCGAGCCCCATCCAAGTTTAATATTATAAAGAAGAACCTTCATCTCTTATATTCAAACCCAGCAATAAGGACTTTTTCCCCGTAAAACCATAATAGCTGCCAATAGAAGATTAGACAATCTAGGTGAAATATATAAACCAACAATCCCAAGACAGTTTGTCCAACATGGCCCCAAACAATGTTCTGTTTTTTTCAAATGCAGTAAAAAGTGTGACACCTGTAGACATGCAGTTGATTCAAATGAACTGAAATCGCCGTGGGATGGCCGGCGGTGGAAAATTTACCAACACCTAACTTGTACAACACCTAACGTAATATATGTCATCAGATGTAGTCTTCATCCTGATCAGTGGTACGTGGGATCAACGGTGAACTTGAAATTGAGATGGGCTAATCATAAAAGTGATACAAATCGCGCCAAAACTAGCAAATGTATGGTTGCCCACCATGTAAACTCATGTCCCCACCAAAGGACCCTGATATTCCGTTCCTATCAATATGCCCCATTGAAACAGTGAAAGAAGAAACAAAACTTTTACAAAGGGAATTGTACTGGCAGGCCAATCTTGGTACTATTTTTGTAGGACTAAATCGCAGAAAAGACTTAAATTCTTGCATCAGGAAAAGGATCGAGTATTCGTGCTGAAAGAAAGACAACAACACTGTGTGTATTACCATTACTGCACATACCTGTGTGTGAAATGCCTTCTTTCTATACCAGTGGGTGAAATGCCTCATCCTCCCTCTTATTTTACCCTTTCATACCCCCCCCCACTCTCGCTTTCTCTGTCTGTTGTCTGTCTGTCTGTTTCCTCTCTCTCTCTCTCTCTCTCTCTCTCTCCTCTCTCTGTCACACACACACACACACACACACACACACACACACACACACACACACACACACACAAACACACTCCCTCTCTCTCTCTTCTCTCTCTCTCTCTCTCTCTCATCTCTCTCTCTCTCTCTCTCTCCTCTCTCTCTCTTATCGTTTTATTCTCTCTCTCTGTCACTCTCTCTCTTCCTCTCTCTTTTCTTACGCTCTTTCTCCATCCACCCCCTTCTTTTCGTTTTTTTTTTTTCCCTTTTTTTTTTCTTTCTATCTTTGTCTCTCGCTGTTCTGTCTGTCATCTGTTGGGCTTCTGTTTGTCAATTTTCCCCCTCCCCACCCACCTCTCTTTTTTCTGTCTCTCTCTTTTAGTTTTCTCTCTCTTTCTTACTTTCATACTCTCTCTCTCATTCTACCCCCTCTCTTTTCCCTCCTTTCGCTTTCTGTCTCTGTTTCTCTCTCTCTGTCTGTTTGTCGTCAATATGTCTCGGCTTGGACAGAGCGCGTCACAGTTACCATTTATTCCCACTGTTACCCCCCCCCCCCCCCCCCAATGTGTGCACTTATTGGCGTGTATATGAGTGCGTACGTGTTTGTTTCATGCGCGCGCGCGCACTTGTATGTGTGTGTGTGTGTGTGTGTGTGTGTGTGTGTGTGTGGTTTTGCCCGCGGGCAAAGTTTTTTTTTTTTTTTTTTTTTTTTTTTTTTTTTTTTTTTTTTTTGGTGTGTGTGTGTGTGGGGGGGTGTGAGCCTTGCAGCTCTTAGCTGCGTCTGGCTAGTGGGCTTTTTCTCGGGGTCCTCCCGTTTTCCCTCTCACCCTTGGTGCTTGGGTAGGGCAACCTACCCTTGGGTCAGACTTGGGTCGGATGCTTCTCCCCCCCCCCCCCCCCTTGTCATTTAAAATGCTTTTTCGAGTTTATTGTATCTTATTTATGTGCTTTCTCTTGTTCATTTCATTCATATGCAACACACACCACTACATACCATCACACCCTCCCCTCCACTCACTCTCCTTCCCTCCTCTTCTCTCTCTCATTCTCCACTCTTCCTCTACTTCCATTCTCTCTCCGTCTCTCCCTCTCTTTTCCCCCCCACCCCCCTTGTCATTTAATATGCTTTTCGAGTATATTGTATCTTATTTATTGTGCTTTCTCTTGTTCATTTCATTCATTTGCTACACACCCACTACATACCATCACACCCTCCCCTCCACTCACTCTCTTTCCCTCCTCTTCTCTCTCTCATTCTCCACTCTTCCTCTCCTTCACTCTCTCTCTGTCTTCCCTCTTTTTCCCCCCACCCCCCCTCTCTCTCTCTCTCCTCTCTCTCCCTTTCTCCTTTTCCTCCTCCTCACTTTACTCTACCCTCTTTCCTCGTGCCCTATTCCTTGAACTCTACTCACCCTCTCTTGCACTGTCCCTCTGTCTACTTCACTCACACTTTGACTTCACAAGGGGAGTATTGTGCATGTTTATGTCTGTACTTTTTTTGTTTGTCGCTGAGGAAGGCATTTTGCCGAAAATTTCTTGTCCTGTTTTGTGTCGTGCAATAAATCGTCGTTACTTCACACTTTGTTTTGTGTGCTCTTCTGCTTTTTTGTCGTCAATATGTCTGTCTGTCTTCCTTTCTCTCTCCCTCTCTCTCTCTCCTTCTCTCTCTCTCTCGATCTCTTTCCGTCTCTTCCCCCCTCTCCCACTCACTCTCTTTCTCTTTCTCTCTCTTCTCTCTCTCTCTCTCTCTCTCTCTCTCTTTCTCTTTCTTTTCATCCCCATCTGCACCGCTATCACCATTGCATTCCCCTACTCCCCCCCCCCCCCCCACCCCCCCCCCCTCTCTCTCTCCCTTTTTTTTCTTTTTTCTAGAGTGAATTGGAGTTCAGGACCACTATTATTCATGTCCATATTTGCTTTGCCTGTGTACACTTCTGCCTGTGGTCAAGATTGTAAGCAGCTGAGGAAAAGTAAATAATGTAAGTGTTTGTTTTCCTCATTCTTATTTTGGCTTTTCCTCTCTCTCTCTCTCTCTCTCTCTCTCTCTCTCTCTCTCTCTCTCTCTCTTTCTTTCTCTCTCTCTCTCTCTCTCTCTCTCTCTCTCTCTCTCTCTCTCTTTCTTTCTCTCTCTCTTGGTATTTCTTTTCTGTTTCTCTCGCTCTTTTTCTTTCTCTCTCTTTCTCTTTCTTTCTTCCCCCCACACCCTCTCCCTTTCTTTTTCTCTGCTCTCTCTGTCCCTTTCTCCCCCTCTTCCGCCCCCCCCCCTTTCCTCTTTTGCTCACTCTCTGTCTGTCCCCCTTTTCCTCTGTCCTACTCCACTCACTCTCTCATTGTCTCTTCTTGTTCTGCCTCGTCCTCACTCTTATTTGCTTAACCTATCCATTATTACATTCTTTCCGCATATTACATTTCCTTTTGAGCCCTCACTTCCCATGTATTTTAAGTTGGTAATAATGTTTTATGATATCATATTTTAAATTAAGTAAAGTGGATAGGAATGGGGTTTCACTACCTCTTACAATGGTTAGAATGTTTGGAAATGCATATATGTGTGCATATGTGTGTATGGATGCGTATGTATGTGTGTGCATGTATATGTGTGTGTGTGTGTATATGTATGTATATATGTATATATATATATATATATGTATGTATATGTATCCGTGTGTGTGTGTGTGTGTGTGTGTGTGTGTGTGTGTGTGTGTGTGTGTGTGTGTGTGTGTGTGTGTGTGTGTAGACATAGATACAAGTGGGTAAAGTGATTTTATCTTTACCTTTGGGATTTGATGGTGTTTCTTGTGTTTTTTTTCTTCTGATAATGCAGAGATTCCTGATGAAGCCTTGAAAAAGGCGAAAATTTGAAAAATAAAAGAAGGGAAGACACTTGAGTGGACGACTTCTTGATTTTATATATATATATATATATATATATATATTATATATATATATATATATATATATTATATATGCATATATATATATATATATATATATATATATATATATATGATATATAGATAATATATATACACACACATAAAAAGACTCTAATGGTGATGAAGATGTGATGATTTGAAAGTTACCATGGTACAACCTACAGATAAACAAGCTCCAGAGATGATGCAGCTCTTGAAGCTTTTATTCAAGCGTGTTCTGATGACATCTAGACCCCCAAAAACGTAGGAGGATTAAAGATAACCTAACATGGGTCAAAGAACTGCCCTCAAAGAACTGAAGATCTCCCTTTAACCCACGGTGCAGCATGCAGGTATGCGGATAAAGAAGGGGTAACTGTCATAACATCATTTGATGAGGATGATGAAAAGATCTGTGCTGCTTTGAATGATAGCAATTATTACGATGTACTCGACCAAAATCCATCTGAACAGGTGACAGCAAAAATAACGTCATGGGTAAGAAGTGGGTATCGAAAGGCGCCATCTCAAGTGACGTAGCAAACTATGTCACAGACATCCAGAACCCAAAAGCAGGAAAATGCAAACCTCTCCCCAAGACCCACAAGCAACAGCCTTATCTATGAGACTCTGCTGACAGGATCAGGCACATCCAGTACAGCTCACCAAGACCACAAGCAACAGCCTTATCCTATGAGACTACTGCTGACAGGATCAGGCACTCCAGTACAGCTTCACCAAGACCCACAAGCAACAGCCTTATCCTATGAGACTCTGCTGACAGGATCAGGCACTCCAGTACAGCTCACCAAGACCACAAACAACAGCTTATCCTATGAGACTCCTGCTGACAGGATCAGGCACTCAGTACAGCTCACCAAGACCCACAAGCAACAGCCTTATCCTATGAGACTCCTGCTGACAGGATCAGGCACTCCAGTACAGCTCACCAAGACCACAAGCAACAGCCTTATCCTATTAGACTCCTGCTGACAGGATCAGGCACTCCAGTACAGCTCACCAAGCCCCACAAGCAACAGCCTTATCCTATTAGACTCCTGCTGACAGGATCAGGCACTCCAGTACAGCTACCAAGACCACAAGCAACAGCCTTATCCTATGAGACTCCTGCTGACAGGATCAGGCACTCAGTACAGCTCACCAAGACCCACAAGCAACAGCCTTATCCTATGAGACTCCTGCTGACAGGATCAGGCACCCCAGTACAGCTCACCAAGACCCACAAGCAACAGCCTCATCCTATTAGACTCCTGCTGACAGGATCAGGCACTCCAGTACAGCTCACCAAGCCCCACAAGCAACAGCCTTATCCTATTAGACTCCTGCTGACAGGATCAGGCACTCCAGTACAGCCACTTTCTAAGCTTGTCCAGAAGGCTATTCAACACCTGACGCAACATCTACCATATCAGATCATGGACACTAAAGAGTTTCTACAGAAGATAGAGAGGATAAACTCGAAGTACAGCCACTTCCACCATCAGCAACGCCAGCAATCTGTGACGTAGTTGCTCTCTATCCCACGTCAACAACGTAATGGGAGTTCCTGCTACAAAGAAGATGCTGCAAAAGATCCCATCGCCTCTTGACATCCTCACACGCTGTATCATGGAATGGGCTTGACATTGCATTGAACAACAATTTCTGCAAATATGAAGACGGCGAAAGCAAAATAATCTATGCCAAGCCCAACGTGGTACAGCCCTGGGACCCTGTCATTCCCGTGATTATGTAGATGTTTTCATGGGAGAGTTAGACCCTAAGCTTGTTTTCTACAACATCAGTTCCACTCCTTTCTTTTCTACATCCGAGTCCAGATGAAGATGTCAAGAAACTGGACTGGAACAGATTTAGAGACGATGGATTTGCTGTACTTCCATTTGCCTCCACAATTGATCAGTTTCAAGCTCAACTCCAAACCCTTCATCCTCCATCCATCAAATGGACAGTAACACATGGTACTGAAGTGGAGTATTTGGACGTGAAACTGAAACTTCACGATGGCAAGTCAACACAGACGTGAACAGCAAACATTGCCACTCTTATCTTCATCCTGGTAGTTGCCATTCTCCAGGAGTCTTCAAGGGCCCCATTGAAGGGATTGGAATACGACTCCGCATGATCTGCAGTGACGATGACAAACTGGCAGCTAGGATACAAGAGTATTCCAAATATCTGTGTGTGTCAGCGTGGAAGTGGGATGTAGCCCATTCACGTCTCATTAAGGGAGCCAGCAAGAACAGAGAAACACGTCTTCATAACCTCGCAAGAAGCAGACGAAGAAACTGGCTTGGGTTACAAACATTTGACCGAGAGTGCCAGCAAAGGAAAAATCATCAATGAAAATTTGAAATTCTCTATGCCAACAAGAAGAACGAAGAAATCTTTCCCAAGAAGATGTTGATCTCGGCAGACAGAAGAGGAAGAACATTGGGGAAATTTACAAGCCCACTGTCCCCCAAAGATTCCGACAGCACGGTCCCAAGGAAGAACCTGGCTTCTTCCCTTGCAAAGACCGTTGTGATACATGCAAACATGTCATTATTACCAGGAGTCTGAGGTCTTTGTTCGATGGCAGAATAATCAACATCTCTAAACACATCACTTGCGAGACACCAAGAGTGTTGTATGCCATCTCCCGCTCTCTCCATGAAACTGAAGTGTATGTGGGCTCTACCAACAATTTAAAACTCCGTTGGGCCAACACAAGTCGGACATCAATCTGGGGAAAACCAAGAAGTGTAGACTTGCTGCCCATGTGAACCAGATTCCCCATCCAAAAGACAAGAACCTCCCATTCCTCAAGATCACCGCATTTGACGCTGCAGATGATGATGAAGATCTACTTCGCAAGGGGATTTGGTACCAGTGCAACCTTGGGACAATTTTCAATGGTCTCAATTCAAGAAAGGATTTCCACTTCATGGTGAAGACGGGCGAAGGAATGTATTTCGGATGTGATGTATGCCTTAAACATGTAAAGCGACAGTATATATATATATATATATATATATAATATATATATATATATATATATTTATATATATATATATATATATATATAGAGAGAGAGAGAGAGAGAGAGAGAGAGAGAGAAGAGAGAGAGAGAGAGAGAGGGGGTTGACGTCTTTTTGAACATTGACGTAGTGCTAGAACTACGTTTCTACAGAAGTGACGTGAAGGTACTGAAGAAGGCTTCGCAGAGGAGCCGAAATTATTTACAGTAATAATATTGATCTATAGCTTCCTTAAAGTGGTCGAGTTTTCTTTGTTGTTCTTTGTTATATATATATATATATATATATATATATATATATATATATATATATATATATATATATTATATATATATATATATATATATATATAATCAGAGTAAAAAAGCCACTCAGAACATTAAATTTAGATTCTGCTAGGCCACAGTGCTCAACGTGAGGAGCAATCAATAAAATCAGAGTACAAAAGCCACTCAGAACATTTAATTTGTCCATCTTAAAAATCCTATTTTAGGTTTTAATTTGTCCATTTTAAAAATCCTATTTTAAATGGTATATATATATATATATATATATTATATATATATATATATATATATATATATATATATATATAAACCAAGACAGTTCATGTGATGAATTTCTTTTCACTGCACAGTTGCTACATTTCTTTGATGTAAACTCCTTGTACAGTCACTGTGTCACTTTGTACTCACTCCACCGCATTAAGATCAAATACTGAGCAATCATCAAGCCTAAAATTACCACAGTTCACATGTCGGTTTTTGTCTGAAAAGCAAAATAGAAAACAGAACAATCGACTCAAGGACTTCCTTATTCTCTCACTTACCCACCCTTCTGAAAGCCTCAACCTGTGTTGAAATGCCTGGTCCTGCTCTGTTTGATCAAATCACTGTAGATAAAGCCAGAGAATGGTTTCAATCCTTCAATCAGGGCTGCATCCGGCCTAGATCATCTCAAACTGGAATGTCATCTACCCGGAGAACCATGCTCTCAAACTCTGGACCCTGTCAGGATCCTTGATCTCTTCTGATGCAGCAAACCCTGCTTTGACGGAGGCTTACCTTGAAGTGCAGAGGTGTACAGTGTCTGTTTGGCCCCTGCATAAGCTGCACCTTGAAGTGCAGAGGTGTACAGTGTGTGTTTGGCCCCCTGCATAAGCTGCACCTTGAAGTGCAGAGGTGTACAGTGTCTGTTTGGCCCCCTGCATAAGCTGCCTGTTGACAGGAGGTTGGCAACCTCTGTCTTTGCTGGTAGGACCTAACCAAACATGACTGGACTCAGTCAGAGACTTCAAGAGGTTGGCAGCTGCTAGGACCTAATCAAACATGACTGGACTCAGTCAGAGACTTCCAAAGGCCGGAGTCTCTCCTCCATGAAACCTACTCTTTTTCTTCTCTTTTTCTGTTTGTTTGTTGGCTGATTTGTTGGATGGTTGGATGGGATCTGAACAAAGATTCTCATGCATATCACCAGCACCATGTTTTGAGGAGGAAGGTCAAATTCACGCTTTTGAAACACACCACTGTAGAATCCTCATCCATGTGCACTGGCCTTCCTCTCCACCATCGTCTTTGTCCCAAAGCAGGACAGAAAGCAGTTTTCCGGTCATAGACATGCTTCAGCTGAACAAACACACCACTATAGAATTCCTCATCTGTGGTCACCAGCCTTTCCCTCTCCACCATCTTCTGTGTCCCAAAGCAGGACAGAAAGCAGTTTTCCTGTCATAGACATGCTTCAGCTGAACACACACATCAGGGCACCACAGTGTGTCAATGGACTGTGTCACTGTCAGGACGTTAAGGAGCAACATCTGATCAGGAGACTCAGGTATACAAAGATGGGGAGCAGTACAGTTGATATCAGTCAGTTCTTTTTTTTTTTAATGAACAGTCAGTTTGTTTTCACTGTAAATAAGTGTCAATTCACATCCAGAGCACATACGTAGGTAACTGGATCCTGGTGATAAACACATTTCATTTGCATTATCTAAAAGTTTAACAGTTTATTTTGCCTTTCGCCAATGATCAATAAACACTAGAGCATGCCTTTTTATATTTAAAAAAAATGCATACGCAACTGTTGTCTAGCACACTGTTCAATAAAATCAATCAAAAGCATCTTGAAATGAAGAAATGAAGATAACTCACTGCACTGGTAGTTACTGCTGCTGATGTATGTACACTCTGAACCAGGCTGACAGTAGTCAGTGCCAGCAGATGAACATGTTCCTTTCACTGGGTATCCTGTTGAGAAAATGAAGACAAACTATAATGGAATTTCCTACCTAAAGTACTTATTAGATATAGTTACCTCTCCAATAAAGCCCTTATTCCCACTCAAAATGAACAACGCCTAAGCAAATAAGGTTGACTTTTTTCTTTCTTTTCTTCAACTAGTGAGAAAAGGAAGCTAAATCTGTAACTCCAACCAACTAAACTTTGGTCAGACTCCAAGAGTGATCTCTCTTGACACGAGTCACTTCCAGCTTCTGAACTGCCAGTCAGTTTCCGCACCTTTCCTCCAAAACAGAGGAGAGGAGGGAGGAATTCCTTGTGTTTGCACAGGTGAGTATATCTAAAAACTACATTTTAGTAGGCAAATTTCTTTTTCTCATATGTACCTATCCAAACAAGGACTAGAACATCAAAGAGGATGATGATAAGTTGAAATGCTTACGTCAATATTGAAGTTCCAGTCCAAAGCACCAGTCCCAACATACTCCCAAAACCAGCAACACTGCCTCTTGAAGAGGGCCACCACTTAACTAAAATACAGAGTTGGCCACCAGTTAACTAAAATAAAGAGTTGGCCACCAGTTTAACAAAAATAAAGAGCTGACTACCAGTTTAACAAAAAATACAGAGTTGGCCACCAGTTAAATAAAATAAAGAGTTGGCCACCAGTTTAACAAAAATAAAGAGTTTGCCTCCAGTTAAACCAAATAAATATCTGACCACCAGTTTAACCAAAATAAAGTGTTTGCCACCAGTTAAAAAATGCAAAGTTGGCCACCAGTTTAACCCCAAAAAAAGAGTTGGCTACCAGTTTAACAAAAATAGAGTTTACAAAAATAAAGAGTTGGCCACAGTTTAACAAAAATAAAGAGATGGCCACCAGTTTAACAAAAATAAACAGTTGGCTAGCAGTTTAACAAAAATAAAGAGTTTATAAAACTAAAGACGTGGCCACCAGTTAAACAAAAATAAAGAGTTGCCACCAGTTTTACAAAAAATAAAGAGTTTGCCACCAGTTTAACAAAAATAAATAGTTTACAAAAATAAAGAGTTGACCACCAGTTTAAAACCAAAATGAAGAGTTGGCCACCAGTTTAACAAAAATGAAGAGTTGGCTACCAGTTTAACTAAAAATAAAGAGTTTGCCAACAGTTTAACAAAAATGAAGAGTTGGCCACCAGTTTAACAAAAAATAAAGACTTTGCAACCAGCTTAAGAAAAATAAAGAGTTGACCACAGTTTAACCAAAATAAAGAACTGGCCACCAGTTTAACACACAAAAAAAAGATGCAAAGCATATATACGTACTCCCAGTTTATCCTGAAAACGCATGAGATATTCCATAAAGAGGAAAAACCGTCTTGGGATGGTGCAACCGTTAGTAATGGCTATTCTGGTAAACATCCGCCATCGCCTGTGGCCTAAAATGAACATACTTACAAATTTTCAGAAAGATCGGCCAAGAACTTTCTGAGATTTTCCATAAAGAAGAAAACCATTACGGCCATTAGTAACGGCAATAATGGTAAACTTAAACATCGGGCATCATCCGTGACCCATAAAAGAACATACCTACAAATTTTCAGAAAGATCGGCCACATACTTTCTGAGATATTCTGTAAAGAAGAAAAACCGTTAGAGCCCGTTACAGCCGTTAATAACGGCTATAACGGTAAACTAAAACATCAGGCATCATCCGTAACCCATAATGAAGATACCTGCTAATTTTCATAAAGATCGGCCAAGTACTTTCTGAGATATTCCATAAAGAAGAAAAGCGTTACAGGCGTTACAGCCGTTAGTAATGGCTATAACGGTAAACTGAAACATCAAGCATCATCCTTGACCCATAATGAACATACCTGCTAATTTTCACAAAGATCGACCAAGTACTTTCTGAGATAGTCCATGAAGAAAAACAACCGTTACAGGTCGTTACAGCCGTTAGTAATGGTTATAACTGTAAACTAAAACATCGGGCATGATTCATGACCCATAATGAATATACCTGCTAATGTTCACAAAGATCGGCCAAGTACTTTCTGAGATATTCCATGAAGAAGAAAAAGCGTTACAGACCATTACAGCCGTTAGTAACGGTATAAACGGTAAACTAAAACATCGGACATTATTTGTGACCCACAATGAACATACCTACAAATTTTCAGAAAGTTCGGCCAAGTGCTTTCTGAGATATTCTATAAAGGAGAAAAGCAGTTACAGGCCGTTACAGCCGTTAGTAACGGCTATAACGGGGTAAACTAAAACATCGGGCATCATTCATGACCCATAATGACCATATCTGCTAATTTTCACACAAGATCAGCCAAGTACTTTCTGAGATATTCCATAAAGAAGAAAAAGCGTTACAGGCCGTTACTGCCGTTAGTAACGGATCTAACGGTAAACTAAAACATCGGGCATCATCCGTGACCCATGATGAACATACTTACATATTTTCAGAAAGATCAGCCAAGTGCTTTCTGAGATATTCTATAAAGAATAAAAACTGTTACAGGCTGTTACAGCAGTTAGTAATGGCAATAACGGGGTAAACTGAAACATTGGACATCATCCGAGACCCATAATGAAGATATCTGCTAATTTTCGCAAAGATCGGCCAAGTACTTTCTGAGATATTCCATGAAGAAGAAAAAGCGTTACAGGCCGTTACAGCTGTTAGTAACGGTATAACGGTAAATTAAAACATCGGACATTATTTGTGACCCACAATGAACATACCTACAAATTTTCAGAAAGTTCGGCCAAGTGCTTTCTGAGATATTCTATAAAGAAGAAAAGCAGTTACAGGCCATTACAGCCGTTAGTAACGGCTATAATGGGGTAAGCTAAAACATCGGGCATCATTCATGACCCATAATGACCATATCTGCTAATTTTCACAAAGATCAGCCAAGTACTTTCTGAGATATTCCATAAAGAAGAAAAAGCGTTACAGGCCGTTACTGCCGTTAGTAACGGATCTAACGGTAAACTAAAACATCGGGCATCATCCGTGACCCATAATGAACATACTAACAAATTTTCAGAAAGATCGGCCAAGTGCTTTCTGAGATATTCTATAAAGAAGAAAAACCGTTACAGGCTGTTACAGCGGGTAGTAATGGCTATAACGGGGTAAACTGAAACATCGGATTTCATCCGAGACCCATAATGAAGATACCTGCTAATTTTCACAAAGATCGGCCGAGTACGTTCTGAGATATTCCATAAAGCAGAAAAAGCGTTACAGGCCGTTACAGCTGTTAGTAAACTAAAACTAAACTAAAACGTCGGGCGTCATCCTTGACCCATAATGAACATACCTACAAATTTTCAGAAAGATCGACCCAGTAGTTTTGTCTGGAGCGAGTGGAACGCATTTTGACCACGGACACACTGTCACGCACGAACTGACACAGTCGCCTCAGTGACAATGTGGAGTGTGACCGTCCAGTGCCA
>JAFLJL010001642.1:0-32980 GCA_018398815.1 Conus ventricosus | reverse complement strand
ATTTTTTTTGTCTTTCAAACTTTCCCGCTTCCATGTAACGATTATCCTCCGTTGCCTTAGGTCAATCCATAAACCGTATTTCGTTGTTAAATTAATGATCAAGTCTAACACTGTAAAGATGTAGATCTTTAGCACAAGGTAAAACTTTTGGGATTTCTACACCTCCCACCCTCCAGTTTTCTTATTTCATCAAAATGCTGATAAGGTTTAAGCCGCTAGCGTGATTGGTTAGGACTGCCCTCAATTGTACATTGCACTTTCGTTATTTGGGATTAACAAAATTTTCAGTTTGTCTTTTGAATGGTTCTTCATTTTCACACAGCAAATAAAATACCTTTAAGCGATCTTGCTGCGGCACTAAAACTAAAATTCCATATAGTGTCTGCCTGCTTTTAGGATATTTAGAATGAAAAATCACTCTTCGTAATATATTGCTAATTTTGACTGATATTGTTGCTCGATCAGCCTCGCTAAGTTAGGGTTGCTAACAACGTCAAACTCTAACGAGATGTCAAAATGCTGTACTTTGCTTCGGTGTCTGTAGATATAATAACATATTTGTAGTCATTAAAAGTTAGTTCATATGACAATCTGTCTTTTAATGCTCCTTGAAAGTATGGGGCATGCGCTTTTACAACTCAAAATCTAGGGGTATGAAAAAGCGATTTCCATACGCATAACTTACGGCTACAAACCTTTTGCCGTCTTTAGCATCTTCAGCGCCTATTCTATGTTTTAGTGCTTCTTCATTTTCGATTCTTTGAAACGCAAGATCAGACCTTCGTTCCCGTTAGCCATAGATCAGAATAGGTTAAAAATATGTCTGCATTTATGTAAGAAAATATTTCTTGTCCCTCAAGTTTTATTAGAAATTTTCCTTAACGATTGCCCGCCCCAAATTCTGTACAACTGTCCTGTGGGGTCTGTTGTTGAAGTGAGTTCTATTTTGAAAGTAAGACACGCAGAGCCGGCACAATCACTTCATCCGCCCTAGGTCTGGAAATTTGACAGTACGAATTTGATCCGCATCAATAGTAGACGGATTATTTGGAACAGTAATATTCCGCTTATTTCCCTTCACGCCAAAGGGCTCTTTCAATCTCTATGCGGGTCAAGAATCGAGCCATATGTTTGTGACATTTTTTTATAAAACAAAATAAAAGTTTATTATTAAAGAAACATGGCAGGCATTGAAGGTGAAGAAGATTATGATGTTTTTGATCCTGGAGACGACATGAGTGAAACGGCTCCTTTGATACAGCATCGCTCAACGCTCTCATTGCGGCGTGAATTAACAGAAAGTAGCGGTCGACGCATTTTACAAAAGTTTAGGCTTAGAACCCCCCGAATTTATAGACCCTAATTTTTTTGAAGTAAAAGATGTGGCCATTTGATGTGAAAAAACATCAAGGGAACCTGTTTCACTTACAACAAAAACGGACCCATAAAAGTTTTTTGCCAAGGTCAATTAGACAAAGACCCCCTGGAGGTACAAAATCGCCTTGATTGCTAAACCAAAATTAGATAGGGAGGCATTTGTAACTTCAAAACACATCAAAATCCCAACAGATACCCAAATGAAAAACATAGATTCAAGATTAAGTAAAACAGCGGGGAAAATAAATCAAGCAATAAAACCGTTTTTAAGAAAACAGCACCAAAAAATTTGAGTTTTTTCATTGCCTTTGGAGAGAATTAGGGGCCCCTTAATTGCATTTCCCAAACCTTTCAGAGGCGAAAAAATAAAAAATTTTAGCAAAACTGAGTGAAATAGAAAGCGTATAGAAAAGAGAAAAAAAAAAAACTCGTTGAGGTGAGCCCCAACTTGGGGGTTTTGGTTTAAAAGAAAAAATTTACCAAAAAAAGAATAAAAGATCTTGAACAAGAAAGATCATTAAGATAGCACCCGGCTTTACTAAGGAAAAGAATTACGAACTCAAGTGAGCAGATAAAGAAATCCCCAAAGAATTTTATATAAAAAACACAACGCTAGCAGAAAGAATAAAAACGCTTTTTTAGAGTGCAAGGAGTCACATTAGAAGCGTTTAACAGCCTTAGGATTTGCAATAATTTTAACGGTGATGGCTTTAGGGTGGGGGGGGTTTTCTGGGCTAGTGCCTCCGCCCCCATCGCCTCCGATAAATCATGGGTCAAAAAAAGCTTGACCCATTTTGGGGTTTTTTTAAAAAATTTTCCGGTAAAGCCTTTGGATGTTTTTCCGGGTATATTGGGGGTGTTTTAGGGGCTTTTGTCTACTGCAGGAAAAAGTTTTGGCTTTAGGTGGCATTTGGGACATTAGTTCTTTAATATTTGGGGTTAATTTTTAGTAAGTAAAGACCAAGAAATCCTGGGCCATTAATCCAAAACAATGCTGTTTTAATTTCGGTCATTATTTTTTTTTTTCTTAAGGGCCTTTCGGGTTTTGGGGCCACGGGTTTGGAATGATTATTTTTGGGGGGGTTTCTTGTTTGTTTCTGCTTGAAATATTATGGCTCAAAAATTTATTTCTTTTTTTCCCGACTTTCTGTTCTTGCCTCCACAAGGATTCATATGAGTTATTATTGCCCTATTGGAGCCTAGGTCAGAAGGCAGCATGTAAAAAACCAGTGAAACAGCAAAGTTCTTTATTTTGGTTTTGAAACCCTTTTTGGTCCTTTTAATATTTGAAGGTAAATCAACGTAAAATTTTAATGGCGTCCCTAAATTTGCTAAGTTTGTTTTTGTGCGTAAAAACTAAAAGGATCAGTTATGCCGATCTCTTTTGTGCTTGCGAACCTAGCAAACACCAAACGTAAGTCGAACAGATTTTATTCCTGCTTTAGTTGGCCCTTAGAAGTGTCTAAGAAAAAATTGTCCCTGCTGTTTTATGCTCTTGCTTATGGACCCCAGGTGAACCCCCTGTCCTTTTGAAAAGATGGTAAGGAGGATTCCCGCCCTGTTAACTTTCTGTGCAGCCCAAAAAAAAAGGGGGGGCCCTTTAAAACCTTTATTTAAATCCAAATTTTGTCTAAAGTCTGTCTTGGCCTTAATTTGAATTTGTTACAAATCCTTTCAAAAGCCTTTATGTTATTTGTTGCTGAATGGGTTTAAAGTTTTGTCATTTTGGTTTTAAAGGCGTTGCAGTTCAGTCAAAATACTCGAAAGGTTTTAATAAATGAAATCTATAAATGCCCACCCAAAAAGGGCAGGATGATTTTAAAAAGATCAGCTACGACACTCCACCATTGATGCACAAACACAGCAAAGTTTAACTGGTTCTGATAAAAATGCATGGAGACTAAAACACTTTTTCGAGTAGTCTTTTTTAATAGGGGGAAAAAAAACTCTTAATGGAGTACAACTTTACTTGAAAGGTGCAGACGATCCGAAATGCGGTATCATGTTTATTTTTAAATTGGTTTTCGGGGCCCAACAGAAAATTTTTTTCATTTTATTTTGAATGCACTCATTTTTATTTTGTTTAAAAATGTTTGTAACAATAACAACCAAAAACCGTCCCTTTGTTTTTTTGAAAAATGCATTGATAAAAAATTCGGGGCCAGAATGGTTTCACTTCATGAAATATTTTTTCAAAAATCGATGGTTTAATATAACCGAATCCCAAAAGGGGTAAAAAGATTAAAAAAGTTTAAAAATAAAGGACAATTAGTTTTCCAGTTAACCTACCTGATGGTTATTACGGGTTTTGCTCACTAAAAAGAAGCAATGATAACTTTGACATTACTCTCAAAAATTTAAAAATGCAAATCGAAAACAAAAGTTTTTACCTTTAAGCCTGAAGAAGAAGTAGGGTTCTATTTTGATAAAAAGGCTAGCTAAAAAAAGTAGGCTTTAAAAACGCCAATCGGTCCCTTCATAGTTTTGGTTTCGCAAACAAAACACTTTGAGGGAAAAATCCGCTCGATCTTGCATTAATTTATTACTTATTTATTTGGACGAGCTGGCACTGATAAAATTTAGATGGAAGGCCCCAACTGTTTTAAGAGCCTTTCCCAGGGGAAAAACTGATATTGCGATTTTTTGAAATTTTAAAAAATTCCCTAATTTACATTTTTAAAAGATTAGTTTTGTGGGGGGGTCGGATCTTTTTAAAAAAAAAATGCAGACAAAACGGGAAAAATCGTGAAATGTGATAACCTGCACATTTTTTTGGGGAAAAAAAAAAAATTGTTTTAAAAATAATGTCGCGGGGGGCCGAAGAATCCGGAGTTACATTACGCCTGTGAGGTGTATAACTTTAGAAATTTAAAAGACCTTGCAGCGTTGCGGACTTTTGAACAAAAAGGTGAATGGGGGGCTTTTTATGGGTTTTTTAGTACACTAAAAATGGGGATTTTAAACCAAAAAGGTTGGCGACAACAAAAAATTTCCCAAAATAAGCAACTGCGCATTGAGAAGCAAATAAAAGCTGGCCAGATGAAAATAAAATAGTTCGAAAAACCCGACAGCAAAAGGCACTTTGAACCTTTTAGAATGGGAATTAAAAATTTGAATTCATAACCCCATTTACTTTTTTAGCCGTCAAAAAATTTTTAGAAAAGATCAATTTGGGCCCCCTTTGCATTAAAGTCTTATGCCAGAGGCCCAATAGTCGGAAAGAGTTGAAATAACGCCTTTGGGAAAAAAAAACAGTACATCCTCCACAGAAAAGAAACTTTTAAAAAGGAAGCTTTACAAAATTACAGTTCATTCCACACGGAAATAGGAGACCGTTCAAAATGATATTTAAATTTCGTCTTTAAAGATGTGGAGAGGGATGGGGTTTGTGGGCGTTAGTGAGCCCTTTTATAAAGGTTTTTTTTTATTAGCTGGCAAAACTTAGACGAAACGCCCTTAAAAGTTCCGCGTCGTTTTCAAAATGGTGGGATATTAATGGGGGGAAGGAGGTGGGTGGTGTGCAAGGAGGAAGGTTGGGAATGGTGCCTGCGGGGGAAAGAGGGGATGGGAGGCCCCTTTTCTCAAACCCCGGCTTGTACTCTTTTTCCCCTTTTTTTTCTACATCAAATGTGCCCCCCCATCCGGGAACATGTCCAAAATTAGGGAAAACCAATTACAAATAGCTTACAAAAATACAAAAAAAACAAATTGGGAAATCGAATTTTGGGAATTTTCAAAAAATAATAAAAATTATGAAATACAAAAAAGGTCATTATTACTAGTCCCATGAACCGGGAAATACAAGAAAGACTTTTATACAAACAAAAAAAAATAAGAAAAAACAAAAAGTCCCAAATACAGCACTGGTAACTCTCAAACCCAAGGCTGAAAGGGAAAAAACATGAGAATAAAAAATAACAAAAATTGGGGTGTCTACCATCTTCTTTTCTCGAAGTTGATGGGCTCTAGTAATCCCCTAAATCCAAGGGGCTTATTCCCCCTTTTCACATTTCGCCTCTTTTTTAAATTAATGAAACAAGGTGTAACAAAAACCCCAAAAGAGTGTGTTATTTCTTTTAAAACTTTCAACCTTCTTGTTTAAAGCAACGGGATAATTTTGACAAAACCCCGGGGAGGGGTGTGCCCCCGTAAAAAAACAGTTAAAAAAAATACAATGTAAAACCATAATAAAACAACAACTAAAAACAAAAAAAAAAATAAGGTGCACCAACCTGGGGCAGTGACTTCGCCAGAGCGATCTTCACTCACGGTATTTTCATACAGCATGAGAAACCCCAATGCCGCGTCTCTCCTCTGTAACAGGCATTCCCATTAGGCTGGTCATGTAAATAAAGGGGGGATTTCAACCGTACACCATGATATGTATACATGTTAAAAGGGCCTTTCCCTTAGTGAATTTAGTAGGTTTCAACTATTTTAAAAAAAGATATGAACAACCTACCAACCTTTAAATCCAAACTTTTGACAAAAAAGGTAAGAAAATCTGCGTTACAACAATTTACCCCCTTGATCAATTACTGATACCAAAAATTTAAGCAAAAATGACGATTTAAAAAAAGTAAGTAAAAAACCTTCCTCCCAAACCTATAAAAGAAATGGCAATAACAATAAACAAATTAAAAGCTTCACCCCAAAAAATATTTAAAAAAAAAAGTCTTTTCCCCAGATTTAGTATACAGTATGATTAATCCAAGCAAAAAATGAGGTCTTCAAAAATAAGTAATCGCATTGTAAAATTCATTGAAAAAAAAGCGTAGTTAAAAATATAAAAAAGGAGGGGAATCCTTAGAACAGGGCAATTAATGTAGGGACTTAGAGACAGTGCAAACACCCCGCGCCAGTGACGGTTTTAATTATTTTTCCCAGACAGGCCTTAAAAGAAAGAAGGAAGTACTTAAAAGCTGACGAAGAAAGAGATCTCGTTTTAAAGTCTCTGACCCAATAAAAGTCCCAATTTTCAGCTTTAATTAGATTGTATTTGAATTCGGAACCATTTTTGAACGTCACAACCTGGTTTTTAATTCCCGTTAATAACGCAAACAACCCCGGAAAATAACTTAAATTAGATCCCTAACCATGTTTTCTTTCTTCAGTCTTATTTCAACACCACAAAACACTCGGGGATTATAGGCCCACTTTATGCCCACAATACTTAAGCATATTGCATTCAAAAAAGGGAAAAAAAACTCTGGCAATATAATTTAAATTCCCCCGACACACAACTAACCTTCGTTTATCTTTAAATTAAAAAATTTTATGCTTCCCAAAAGCAATCAAGATGGGGGCCCAACCAAAATTAAATTTTCCCAACACACTAACCACAGGGGCTTATAATCATCTCTCCCACCATACTTGTCTTTCCCCACCCTAACCACAAGTATATAATTCAGACTCATTGCGTACTAGGAAACATAAATAATACAAGCAATACACACCCAGTCATCAATCGTTAATAAGAATGCAATTTTTAAAACAAAACAATCACAGTAAACAAGTAAATATGAATTTTCAACGTCAAAAGGATACTTTGTTGCAAAAAAAACAAAAAAGCTTCCAATATTTTCCACCTTAAGGAGCGTCTTGTTAATTTTTCTTGACATCTGTCTAGTACATCTAAAAACTTCGCTTTAAAACATCATAGAGGTTCTTCTCCCAAAATTTTTTCTACCGTCTCCCTTCTTCCTTTCCGATGAAAAAAAGAAGTATATCTCAACACTTGGGACTATTTTCCCTCCCCCGTCCCCCCGCTAATATTCCTACATTGCCCTGGAATCTTTGGGCTGAAAGCCTTTTTCGTGTTAGGGGTCATTCCCTCATCCAAAATAGTTCCCCTAATTGGAGGCAGAGGCCCACGACTGCCCAGTGGTAAAATTACTCCCCGGTCGAGAAGGGCCCCCACTTCCCGACGAGTCTGTAAAAGGTAATTTATGAACCCGGGAAAGTGTCAGCCGAAAGCTGTTTTTCCCCTGCTGCGAAGGGGGGCCCTAAAAAAACTGTTGTCTGAAAAAAGGATGAAGTTACAGGGGGGAATTCGTTGACTCTTGGAAGGGGGAGAGAGAGGAGAGAGAGGGAAAAAGGAGAGAGAGGAGAGAGAGGGAGAGGGAGAGGGAGGGAGAGGGAGAGAAAGGAGAGAGAGAGAGGAGAGAGAGGGAAAGGGACAGACAAAAGGGACAAATAGTCTACAGGGCCTATTCGTCCTGTCAAAATTCCCCCAAGATTCTGGCCCCAGATATCAACGAAAAAATTCACAAATCCTAAGTAAACTGAAAATTCGACAAAAAAAAACATGGGCAGCAAAAATGTGTATACCAAAAAAAGGAAATACCCAAAAAAAAACAAAGGAACCATGGGGACTAAATCCCAATGCAAAAAAAAAGACCTATCAAAAACAAAAAAAAACATCAAAGTGAAAGTCACCAGTGCCCCACTGATCACTGCAAAAGGACTCAAAAATACAAAAGTTCCTGACCATGGGAGTCATAAAAACTGTTAAGTTGGCAAACGATCCCCCAAAAACAAACAACAAACAAAAAAACGGGGCCCGAACGGGGCCATTCTTTCTGAACTTCTTCAGCCCCGTGGGGCATCGTCCACTTCCACCCACTCCATAAACAAGGGGAAAAGGGGGAAGTCTCCTTTGGCTTTTAAGCCCACAACAGGAGTGACGTTTCAATTAAAACCCCCCTTATCTTTGAAAGTAGACACCCCTCTGCCCGCATGGTCAAAAGGACTGCATATACCATGCCGATTTTTTACTTATCCATGAAACTGATGTCGTTTGGGGCCCAAAAATCAGTTGGTCTTATGAAAACACTATCCACCCCATTTCCCCTCTGTATGAACTTCCAAATATGGGACATAACAACCGAAATTTTTCCCGGTAAATGGCCCCCCCGTATAACAGGCTTCTACTTCAAAACATATCACAAAAAAAAATCGATCCAGCATGCCCAACGGGCCCCACAAGAAAAAAATTTATAAAACCGGAATACAAAAAAAAATGCAATCGGGAGCCCCAACAAAAAACATGTATAGCATTTTGGGGCCCCACAAAAAAAAATATGGGCCACCAAAAAATAACAGCTTCCCAGCAAAAATGAAACCTCCCAAAAAAGGGTTTAAAACATAGGGCATTGTTCTCTGGCGCCATCGCACTCGTTGCCGTGCTAAACCCCTTTGTTCTCCGGCCAGATCGGCGGAGTGCTAAGGTGTGGTGTTGGCGCGGGACCTGCTGGGCGCCCTGACAGTTCTGCACGGGGGTCGGGACTGGACGGACCGGCGAATCGGTTGCGGGACTTGGTCTTTGTGGCCCAACTAGGCCCACCAAGGATTTCAACTGTAAATTTCCCGCTTCTGTTTCAGCGATGGGTGAAGGTCGTTTGTACCCAGGCCCTGGCTTTTGGGTGGGGAAAAGAATCGTCGTATTTCACTTCGATTCCCTTTTTGGGGACCCCCCGGGCCATTTTGGGGGCGGATGGGTTGGCCCACCCTGGTCCGGTACCCGTGACGTAAAGACCCTTTCCCCCAAAAGTTTGGATTTTCCCCGATCCTTTAGTGCTGTTTGGTGAAAACGCTGTCTCCTGGCCTCAGATTGACCAGATTCCCTGGCCCACTTTTTCCCTTTTTCTCTTGTCCGCCTTTTCCCTTTGCAGCTCCCCCGCTGTGTCTGGCCCAGCCGGGGCGTTTCAGGTGATCACTCCCACCCTTACGGGTGGCACAGGAGTCCTTTGCGCCCTTCCCCAAGGAACGTCCGGGGAAAAGACGGGTTCTCTCCCAAACATATAAAATGGAGAGAATCCTGTGGAGGATGTGGTGTGCGTTTACATGTACCTAGCTCTCCAAGTGCTCTGTCCATCTCGCTTTGTTTGACGACAACCCTTCAAAAGTTGTCTGGTCCTGTTAAAACCGTTCGCATGTCCATTGCCTTCGGGTGGTAAGGTGTTGGGGACTTGCTGATCCCATAGGGGTTCAGGCTGCACGATGAGGTCCCCTCAAAGAAAGGGCCCCTTTGTCTGAGTGGATTCTCTGGGCACCCCTAGTGCCAAACCCTTTTTTTGATCAGGGTTTTACCACTGTCTCGGCTGTCTGATCAGGGGTGGGGTGGCCACAGTGTACTGGTGAAGATATCGTGATCACTGGACATTCTCTTTTCCATTCTGGCGGGTTTTCCAATACGGTGAAATAAAACCGATAGCCCCAGGGGTTTGGGTGGCGGGAGGTGTCCATGGGAGTGTGTGTCTTCGGGGGCTTCTTCGCCACTGGCATCTTTCACTCTCGGGCACCATTTCCCCCACGTCAGGTGCTGTGAGGCCCCAGAACCCCCGGCGTCTGGGTTTTTTGCAAGGTGCGCTCGGGGCCCCTGTGCCCAAACTGGTCTGAGACGCTGGGGGGCGTCCCTTGTAGTAAATTTCTGGGGCAACCACCGGGTCTATGGGTCCATGAATGGGGTTTTCATCTTTTGTCAGGATCCCTTTTGTTGTCTTAAGTTTCCAAGTTGACGGACAAGCCGAGCTCGAGGATCGAATCTTGTGTTTCCCTCTTTGTCGCTTT
This sequence comes from Conus ventricosus, assembly GCA_018398815.1. Lineage (NCBI taxonomy): Eukaryota > Metazoa > Mollusca > Gastropoda > Neogastropoda > Conidae > Conus > Conus ventricosus. The sequence continues at coordinate 23,032 of JAFLJL010001642.1, read as the reverse complement.
TCCCCCCCCCAGTCCATATGGCAGGTGGTGCGATGATTGGTCTTCACTCTGTGCCGGGTCCATTCCTGGGGGGTGATGGGGGGAAAGGACTGGCTTCCATGCTGGCATCGAGGTTCGTCTTCTGAAAATTTGCATGTCATTCAGCTCAACCCACTGCGGGGTGAAATGCCACTTAAAGTTTCCCCTGTATCTGGGCCCTTTTCCACATGAGACGGCCGTCCTTCTTCTTTTTTCCCCTTGGGGTTTCTCCGTAGGAAAAAAAGACAACGAATCACGTTCTTGTTTTCTTCCCCGACCTGTTTTTGATGGTAAAGTCAAAACAAGCCAATTTGCGCCCATCTTGTCAACAGTCCGCTTGGCTGTTTGGAGATGGTGGGGGGATTGTTGCATGTTATTTCATTTTGGGTCCGATCGGGGTAGTCGGAACTTGTCACCATGGCCCACTTCACGTTTCAGCCCAATTCTGTGCTGTGTTCTTCATCGACCGTTACCGGGACGTAACGCCGACTTCATCGCGATGCAGGGCGTTGCCATCTTGTCGGGGAGAAAACAGCTCCCAAACCCTCCAGACTAGGTCAGTCTCCAAAATGGGGGGGGCCTAAAGTCCGCATTATCCAACCCTGGCGCTGTGGGGGCTTTTTAGGTTCTGGAATGCCTTGGATCGGCTGCCCAAATCTGCTAAAAGGCCGTTTCCCTTTTTTCCCTTCTTCCCCTTGTCCTTTGGTTGTGGTGGACACAAGCGGGTCGAGGTTGGGCGATCTTGCTGAAACCCCCCACAAACCGTCTGTAATAGCGGCGAACCCCCAAAAAGATCTGAGCCTCGGGGTGGGGGGAACGGGGCCAAAACTAGCCACGCCTTGACTATGTCAGGGTCGCGATCCCGCTCCTGAGACCGTATCCCCCAGGTACTTATTGGTGGCGAGCGAAACGCTTTTCTTGGGGTTCGTTTGGGCCTACCTTCTAAACCGATCAAAAACATCTGTAGCCCCCCAGATGTTCTAAAAGCGCGACTGTATCCCAGGGGGCGTCGAGGTATACGGGGGGATCTGGAATGAAAGGCGTTCTCGTGACTGCAGAGTCTCTGAAATGTAGCGGGTGCTTTTGGGGCCCCCTGGGCTGCGCGAACTCAAACAGCCCAAAAAGGGTGTGAAAAACCCCCGTCTTTTCTCGGCCCCTCCTGACTTACGACCTGATGTATCCGTGGCAAGGTCCAGGGGGGAGAACAGCGGGGGCTCCACCCAGCGCATAAGGGAATCATCGCCCCGGGCAAGGGGTATGCATCGGGAGGGTTTTTTGGCATTCAACTCTGTAGCCCGCACAGCCGAGGTCCTCCTTTTTTGGACTACCCCACTCCAATGCGAGCTGGAACTCTTTGGATGATCTTTTTCGGGGAGGCTCTGAATGGGTCTTTTACTTCGATCTGAAAAAGGTGGGATCCCCCCTGAAGGGGGTGGACGGGATTCGTCCTTCAATCTTGTTTGTGGTGACCTTCCGTGAACCCAACATCCTGATGCCTTTGAGAACAGATCAGTTTGGCCTCACCCCTTTCTCAGCTCTGGTCTCCCAGCTTGCAGTCTACACGTCCGGGTCTATGGCAAGGCCCGGAGGTCGTTGGGGGTCTGGCGGGATTGTTTGCCCGTGGATTTGTTGCAGCTGGCCTCCACCGATACTGTCCTGGGGACCCCTTGTGGCAGCTGCACAGTCCCTATCCTCGGCCGGGCCCTTTAGCATTATTTCATCTGAATGTTGGCCCCCTGCACAAAGAAGCTGGCCTATTACAGAGTCATGTGTGGCCCCCATCAATCCCTTGCGGGGCCGCCCGCCAAGGACCCCCGGGTTTCTGTTGGCTGTTGTCTCCCCCCCCCGTTCCCATGCCAGGGGCCCCTGACCGTGCTATGGGCGGGGCGGGTGTAGGGGCCCTCCCCTTTGGGCCCACTCTGGCAAATCCTTATGGGCAGCGCGAACAGGTCCCCTGGCGCAACCCGGGAGGACATTCTCCCTGAAATGGGAGCATGGTCCTTTCCCTGAGAAGTGTATGTCTGGCTTTCCTATGAGAATGCCTCGGTCACTTACGACTGCCCATACACCTTCCCGGGCCTAAAAAGCCCCCCCAAAACATAGGGGACCTCAACCCATTAGTGCTTTTTCCCCGGAAAAGGTGGGGCTTGCCTAAGGCCAAGTCCCTACTCCAAACAGCTGATTAAATACTTTTCCCCCCGAAATCGGGACCCCTGGGGCCCCGTATAAACCGTGGGGATTTCCCCTTCCTTTAAACCTTAAGGGAAAACCTTGGACTTGGGTCCCCCCTTTTTCCCAGGGAGTCCCGGCCCCCCTCCTCTGAGCTGGACTATTTCGCAGGGGGGTTCCCTTTCCCCGAGCTTTTTTTTCGGGCAATTCGTCCGATGTGCCCCGCTGTTTGGTTTTTGTAGCGAGGGGTTTTTCCGTCGGACGTAAATTCCTTTGGGCCCTGGATGGTGTGGGCCCCGTTGTCCGGTGTTGTTGTTGCTTTGGGGGCCATCTGGTTTTCAGGCCGCCTCTCCCCCTTGGGTTCTTAAAACCCGGGCTAGGATGTCAGTCTCTGGGGAGGTGGTGGTTCGGCGCATTGTACTGGGCCTTCGGCTTCTCCCCCTCGGGGGCCTCCCATGGAGGGTGCTTCCGGGCATATAAAAGAAGCTCATATCCTCGAAGGTCTTTCCCTTACCCCTTACCGGGGAAAAACATCGTGGAGCTGGGCGATGAAGGGGTCCCTTGCACCTTGTCGCTCGGGGGCTCCTGTCCATTTTCCCTGTTTTCCTGGGCCCCTGGAAGGACCTATTCAACGGCTGGAGTGGCCCCCTGATTTTTCCCCCCCTGCCACTGGGGGATAAAATTGAAGTTTCCCAAGTTGGAGACCGATTCTTGTCCCCAAAAAACCTCCTCCAATAGGCCCGGGATTTTGGGGTTTGGGTTCCCCAGCGGGGGGCCGGGGGTGAATGCCACTTCTTCCGAACCGCGGTCGAAACATGGGCGGAGAAACTGGATTTTCCCTTTTTCCGGGTGATTTTTGCGCTTTCCGGCTGCCTCATTGCTCTCGAAGTCCCACCGTCCCCTGTGGGGCACTCCTGAGAACCTGGAAATGGGGGTCTTTGGGTTTTCCCACTCCCTCTGCGCTGCTTTAGAGCCTGGCCCCTGTGCAAAGTCCTCGGCCTCATACTGCATTCTTCCTCTCGGCTCTGACATACTTTTGTTTCCCAAATCACAATAATAAACAATCAAAAGGGGGTTTTTCTAACAGCCTTTCACCCCAAAATTTTCCATTTTCATACAAAATTGTTACATCATAAAATCACTTGAAATTTACATGGAAAAAATTATCTTATCCCTTTTACATATAGGATTCGACAGTCTTTTTTTACATCTGTACTTCACCCGGGCCGGGCCGTCACATTCTTTCCATCGTGTCGAGGGTTCTTCCCCGCGCCCCAGGGTTGGCTGTCCCCTGTCGCGACGCCCCTCTTTTGGGGAAGGAGGGGGTGTGGGGTGCAGGTAGGAAGGTTGGGTAGGTGCCTCGGTGGGAAGGGGTTGGGGGAATTTCCCTTTTCCAACCGCCAGCTTTCTACTCTCCTTTTCCCTTTTTTTATTCTCATCAAATCGGCCAAAAAACCTGTAAATGTCCACAATGGGGAAACCAATTATAATATCAATTACAGAAAAACAGAAAAAAAAAATTGGGGAATCGAAATGTGAATTTCATCTAAAAAAAATAACAATTAGTAATACAAAAAAGGTCATTATTACAGTCCCAGTGAACCCGGAAATACAAGAAAGACTTTTTTAGAAAAAAACTGAAAAAAAAATGAAAAAAAAAAAACAAGTCCACAAATTCGCATTGAACTCTCGAACCAAGGCTGAAAGGGGAAACATGGGAAAAAAAAAACAAAAATTTAGGTGTTTACCTCTTCTTCTTCTCGAAGCTGATCGGGTTAGTAATTTAACCCAACCAAGGGGGGGCATTTTCCCCTTTTTACATTTTGCCATCATTTTTTAATTAATGAAACAAGGTGTAAAAAAAAACCCCCAAAAGAGGTGTGATTCCCTTTTCACTTTTCAAAACTTCTTGCTTAACGCAAAAAGGATAATTATGAAACAACCCGAGGAAGTGTGTGCTCCCTACAAAAACAGTTTAAAAAAATACAACGTCAAACTAATAAAAAACAACTAAGCAACAACCAAAAAATGGTGTGCACAACCTGGGGGAGTGACTCTCGCCCCGGCGCATCTTCAATCATCGGTATCTTCATACAGCAGTGATGCAACCCCAATGCCGCGTCTACTCCATCTGTAACCGGCCCTTCCCCCCTTGTGCTGAGTCATGTAAATAAAAAAGGGGATTTTCAACCAGTACAAATGCTTGTTCATGTATAAGGGCTTTCCCTTTGTGGAAAAAGTAGGTTCTCAAAATTTAAAAAAAGTTAGTGAACAACCTCCAACGTAATCCAAACTTTTTACTAAAAAGTAAAAAAATCTGCTTACAACAAATTACCCCTTGATCAATCTACATGATCCAATAATATTAAGCAAAATGACGATTTAAACAAGTAAAATAACAAATCATTCCTCCCCCAAAACCCAATAAAAAATGGCAATAACATAAACAAATGAAAAGCGTTATCCAAAACTATTTTAAAAAAGTCATTTTCCCAGAATTTAGTAAATACAGTATAATTTTAAAATCCAAGCAAAAAAGAGACCCTTAATTTAAAAAAGTAATCAGCATTGTAAAAAATTTATTGACACAAGTGTGTATAAATTCAAAACAAGGGGAATCCTTTGAACACGGGCAATTATGTAAGGGGGTTAGAGACTGCTAACATCCCCCAGTGACTGGTTAATTAGTTTCCAGCATGGCCCTGTCAAAAAAGAAGGAAGTATTCAAGGGCTGCAAGAAAAAGATTTGTCTTAAATCTCTGATCCACAAACAAGTACCCTATTCGCTTTAAATTTTGATGCTATTTGAATTTTTTGGAACCCAAAAATTTTTAACGTCACAACCCCGGGTTTATTACGTTAAAAAGCGCTATAACAATCCCGGAAAAAACTTTAAAATTTTTTGATCCCTAAACCCTGATTTCGTTTTTCATCTTTTACAAAAACCCTAAAATTGGGATTAAGGCCCCTTTACTCACAAACTTAAGTCATATTGATTTAAAAAAAGGGGAAATTAAAATTGGCAATATAATTTAAATTCCCCACCAAACTAACCTCTCTGTTTTATTAATAAAAAATTTATGCTTTTACCCAAAAAAATCAAAATGAGGGCCCAAAAAATTAATACTTCCAAAAATTGCTAAACCCCATGGGACTTCAAATTTATCTTCCCCACCATATGTCATTCCACCAACCACAAAGAATTTAATTCTGTACTCTTGCGTACAGGAAACATAAAAAAACCCAACAAATACAAAAAACCCGTCACAATCGTCTAAAGAAGAATTTCAATTATTAAAACAAAACAAACTCAGTCAACAAGTGTATGAATTTTCCTCCAAAAAGGGAACTTGTTGCCCCAAAAAAACAAAAAATGCTTCCGTATTTTTACACAATTATAGGAAAGCCGTTTGTTCTCATTTTTTTTTGACTCGTTCATAATCTACAACTTCGCTTTTAAAAAACATATAGGGCTACTTCTGACAAGTTTTCTACACGTCTGCCTTCTTCCAATTTCCGATGCAAAAGAAAGTATATTCAAAACTTGGGGTACTTCCCTCTCCGTCCCCCCGCTACATACCCACATTGCCCCGGAATCATTGGTGAAAGCCGTTTACAGTGTTTTTGGGGTATTCCCCAGTCCAAATAGTTCCTAAACTGGAGGCAGAGAGTCCCCCGATGACCCGTGGGATCAAATTTGTCTCGCCCGGGCGGAAGGCCCCCTTCCACGAGAGCTGAGGTAATTTTTTAAAGCCAGGAAGTGTCAGCCGAGGAAAATGGTTTCCTCTGCGAAGCCGGTGAATGAACTGTTGTCTCAGCAAAGGATGAAGTTCGGTGGAAATTTGTTGACTCTTAGAGAGAGGGAGAGAGAGAGAGAGAGAGAGAGAGGGGAGAGAGAAGAGAGAGGAGAGAGAGGGGGGGAGAGAGAGGGGAGGAGAGGGAAGGAGAGAGAGAGGAGAGAGAGAGAGAGGAGGGGGAAAGGGAAGAAGACAAAAAATATTACTGGGCCTATTCTGTCCGTCACATTTAAAACCCTAAAAACAACAAAAAAATCGTTTGACTTAAAAAGAAACAAACTTACAGAACTGAATTGGTTAAATTTCACTTTAGGCCTCATAGGGTTTTTATTTAAATGAAAAAGTTTTTAACAGAGGTATATAAACATAATAACTGGGTTAGATTTAAAATTTTGTTATAAAAATGGCGCAGTTAAACTTTATGACAAAAAAATCCTCATTGTTCTTTTATTTGTGGGAGATGGTTTGGAAAAACAAAATTTTTTTCCTGACTTATTTCAAACAGTTTATCCCCATAATTTTGATATATTGTGTTTTTCGTCCAACATTAAATGGAACAAAGCATACTGATGAAGGTTTTATATGGACGTGATGACAATATTTAGTTGATCCCACAATAAAATGAGTGAGTGTTTTGAACTTTTTTTAAAAATGTTTGAAGGGAAGCAGACCTATTTATTATAGTACTGTTCGGCAGAAAAGACATAGTTAAAAGAGAAACACTTTATCAAAATATTTTATGGGAAACAGTGGGATAAGTGTGTGGTTTTATGTCAAAAATAAACTCAGTTTTAAAAGACTTTAGGAAAGTTTAAAAATTGAGTTTTATTTCACATGAAAAACGAGACCCATTTGATGAAGTTTGCGCGAAAATATATTGAAAATGATCAGGAAAAAATAGGGTTAAGAAAAAAAATAAACTGAAAAGTTTAGTAAAATTGTATTTAAAAGGATAATCCTACACAGTAGTTTGTTTGTAAAAAATCGTTATTTTTTGGGTTTTTGAAAGGAAATGTGGAGGATTATCATTTTAATTCATTGTTGAAGTGTTTCTTTGGGAGAGAACTAATAAATGTCTGTTCTAGAGCCATCCCCCAAACTGGTTGAGGGTGGATGGGTTAGAACAGAATTTTTTAGTTCTCTAGGGACAAGAGAAAAAGAAAGTTTTTAAGAAGTTTACTTCTAAAATGTTTCATGCGCATTATTTTGTTTAAAATATATTCAACCCTACAGTCCGATTTGGAGCCAGTGTAACCCACTTCATTTTGATCTGACAAACTTTGGGGCCCGCGTGAGCAATGGCTGAACTGTCAAAATGTCTGGAGTAAGGCTGCAGCTGCAACTGAAATTTCATTACAATATCTTGCGGAAGATACTATTTTCAGCATTTTCCCTTAGGAAACCCGCAACCCTGGAAAAGGGCTGACAGAGATCCTGAAGTGACTGCAACATACAGGTCTCCACAGGCAAGTGCCTCAAGACGGTCACCCTCTGGAGTGATGACACCTCAAATGCAACGAACCCAAAAAGGGTAGCTGTGTTCTGGGTAGCGAAAAGAGTATGGCAAACGAAGCCCCGCAAGGGGGTGACCGCACTAGTTAAGAAAGGGTCCAGGCAAAAGAAGCCAGTACTGGGTGACGTAAAGTTTAAAAGAATGAGGGCCCGGGGAAAAGAAGCAGCAAGGTGTGACTTTATTGTTAACAAAATGAGGGTCCCCGGAAATGAAGCCCAGCAAGGGGTGTGTTTATTTAAAAAATGGGTCCAGGCAAAAGAAGGCAGTGAGGTGTTGCCGTGCCCTGGTCGCCGAACAGGCGAGGTTGTGAAAGCAGGGGTGGCCATCGTACAGGATGCGAAATGAGACGAAAAACCCCTGGGGTGAGGTGCTTCATGGGGAGTTGGGATGAGGCGTAATTTTATTTTTTAAAAATAAAAAACTAAGGGGGGGGGGGGGGGGGGGGGGGGGGGGGGGCGGGGGGGGGAGGGAAGAGAGGTCAGTAGGCCAACCTGGCCATAGGATTTCGGGTTCCTAATGTATCCCAAAATATTCAGGAAGCCATAAGTTGGCATTTGGAGGGGGAAATTAAAAGACCAAAACATTCACTTTGTGCCACTGGAAAAGAAAGCTGGTCTGATTCAATTTCAACTTCCCCGGGGGGGGGGGGTGGGGGGCTTGCCCAGCCCTTTTTGGGTGCACAATAGAAGGCAATAAACATCTTCCCCTTAATGAAATTCCCAAAAGGGAGTTGATTTCCCCTCACCGCCGGGCGGGCGTGCATGGAAGAATCCGCGGCAACACCTTTACTACAGTATCCGTGAGGCTAACAAAAAAAAAAACCCCCCTTCTTGTGGAAGCAAAAAAAAAAGACGAATTTATGTGCGATGTGTGGCAGAAAAGGACTTTAAACACCTGAAAATTGTGTGTTTTCCCTTCCTGGGTGAACTGTGCGTGCTGGTAACGTCTATTCCATGTGCAGTGGAGTAGTGCGAGTGTCGGTCAGTGGGGAGCGACGCAAGGTGTTTGTTTTTTTTCTTTCCCATCTTTCGCAGGGAAAGAAGAAAATAGTTTTTGTAAGAAAGGGCTCTCGTGAAGATAAGGGATTTAAATGGGATTTTCAAGTATGATATGGCTCAACATTTCAAATACTTTGCAGACGGGCTAAACGGAAACCAGTTTTTGTGAAAAAGACTGTGAGCTCGGAGTCGCAAGCAAAATAAAAGGGAAACAGAAAAGAAAAAGACAAGAAAACATGGAAGGATGGCTTTACAGGAAACTTTGTGTGACAAGGCAACTCTGAAAAATGGCTACAAAAGAAGTGTTCGCGATAAGGGATGAAATGGACAAATTAGACAAAAAATTTTAAATGACAAAATTGGAAGACTGATGGGGATGTGCACCACTTGAAAATGAAAAACGACGGCTGCATTCTGAATTTCTAAACTGGGAGTGACAGAAAGGAACCAAAGCCCAGTGCAGAGTTTGAAGAAGCCGGCTCTGAGCGTATCAAAGACAAAGGCAAAACCCTGATCCTGGAATCTCGGGTCGGGGTTACGGAAGTACAGGGGGGGGAGACGTGGACAGCGTCCTGAAGTGTGGAAATGTTTTCCAAAAAGCGGGGGTCCGTGTTGGGTGATGTGTGGAAAGGTCACCCGTGGGAGGGTTCCCCGGGGGGTGGAGGCAGACCACGCCCAATAATTGTGCGTTGCTTTTCCCCGGAAAAAAAAAGGGCTGATATTTAAACCCAAGAAAGCTGAAAACAAATGGGATTTTTGTGGGGGAGGCCTGCTTGAATCCCGTGTCAGGTTTCTGTGATTAAAACCCCGAAAATGTAATTAGGTAATAAAGTTTCAAAATCTTTAGGACCCGCATTGTTTCTATATGCACAGTTTAAAAAAGGGTAACTTTATCCCAATCCATAAAAAAGAATATTGTTTTGTTAGTTTTCCTGTTTGCCAAAAAGGGGGAAAAACTGTTAAAAGCTTCTTAAAATTCTATCTTAAAAAATATGGCTTTTTGCAAGTAATCAATAATATCTGTGAAAAATATCACTGGGTGTACCTTCTGACGGGAAACAGTATGCCCATTCGGGGTGAAAAAAGTCAGCTGTTTAGGAAAAAGTTGATTTTTTTGCTTTGAATTGTGCAGGTGGGTGTGATCTCATGCTATTTAGTCTGTACCAACTTTGTAACTGAAAAATTTAAGGTTGTTTTGCCTTAAACCGTTTTAGCGCCTTTGTAGCGAGCGGAAAAAAAAAAATGCTTTCCAAAGTGCCTAGGGGGCCCCTAGTCTGCATTTTTTTGAATTTTCATTCGTTTATTTCTATCAACGGACTCAAAAAGGTTTGCGTAGAAAAATTATAGTTGTGTCTTAAAAAAAAAAACATTTTCGTTCAGTTCGAACCCCTCCTTAATTTTGTCACTTTTTACAAGCACTAAAAAGTAGCAAGCCCAAAAAAAAATTATTCCTGCTATGCTTGATATTTTTAACAGTCTCAAAAAAAATTCTTTCGACGACTAGTACCCGAAAGCTGCGCCTTTCCCCACTAGTAAGAAAAAGGGTGGAGGGAAGTTTAATACAAAACTGCTCTATCTCCAAAAGAGAAAAATTCCAAGTCTTTCCCCCGTTGGACCTAATCTGCACCCCCAAAAAACCCTCATAAAAAAAAAGTTTTTCTTTGTTTGACCTAACCTATAACTCGAAACCCCCCCTATTTTCCCTTTTTTTTTCAAAATTTAGGAGGGGGAGAAAAAAAATGAGAAAAACTTCGTTTTTTAAAAGGGTGATTGGTGTTTTTTTTGGACAAATTCTTTTTTGCGCTTTGGGCCCAAGAAAAAAGATCTAAAATATGCTGCAAAAAAGTCCATTTGTCACATAGGTACCTCTCCAAAAAAGTCCAGATTGTTTTCAGTCACAAAAAGGGGATGCTCGGGAGCTAACCTCTATCCCCCCCCCCCCCTCCCAACCCCCACTCAAAACAAAAAAGTACTGTCGACCAAAACAAAGAGCCATTGTTCTTTACCTATTATGTGCTATCAGCAGTGATATTGTGCTTGGCAATACGGGGAAAAAGATACTCTATCCAAAATTTATTTTTTTTTTGCTGAAGTATAATTTTTTTGGGAAAAAAGATGGAAGAGGGAAAAAATTTAAAAACAAAAGAGCATGACAGATTTTTGTTTTTAATTCAGTCCCCGGAATGTGCAAAAAGGTGAAAAAATGCATTCTACGTTTAGCTTTTAACACATTTTAAACACAAAGGGGAAACTTTTCCCCCCATGTCCTTGGTAATGTATAAATTTTATATCTTTCTCCTTTTCAGGTCTTTTTTATTTGTGCCTATGAATTTTTAATATTTCCCCGACTTGTTGAAACACCTGGGACTTGTTTCGTAATCTTCTTTATTTAGGGGGTTTGGGATAGAAATTTGGGGAAGAAAGATTTTCATCACTTGTCCCCAAAAAGGGTTTTAAAAAAAAATGCAAATTTTAGCCTGACTAGGAGTCAACCTGGTCGACCTTTGGGTGGGGTGGGGTGGGGGGGGGGGAAACTGTGCCAAAGCAACAGAACCCGGGCCCCGGGAATGAAAGTTACTCTCAAAAACCGAAAAGTGGCATACAGGCCCTTTATTCACCCACTGCTTTAAATTTATAATGCCATCAATTTTGCTGTCCCCCCCGCAACATCCTTTTAAAAAAAAGATTAAACAATTTAGCCAGGATGTCCTTAAACGAAAGGAACACCTCAAAGCGTTAAAAAAAACTCAAGGACTGAGTGGTTTTGCTTGGGGAATTTCAGCATGTTCATGCTTTCCCCTTTTAAAATCCCCCCCATATGGCCATCAAGTTCAGAACCCCCAGCCCACATATATGAGACTGGCCCAGCAATTTGTCGCAAACAATTAAAAGATTTTGCTTATTCAATTAAAAATTAGTCAAAGGGGGATATTCGATTCCCTCTGATAAAGCCCGATGTTTAGCAAACATTACCCATGGGATGACCAAGAGTTTTTTTTGTGTTTCCATGGGAAAGAAATTTTTTGCTATAAGGGGCCTCCATGTTACAAGTCAAAAAGCTGTTGGGCCAAGATTAAACTGACCTTGAAACTTTCACCATTATCTAGAGCCAAGATAAATCCGAAGTGGTGAAAAGGGAAGATTTCAAACAAAAAAAAAACAAAAAAAAAATCGACAAAAATAAAAAAAAAACGCCTTTCCTTGGGGGTCACAAAGTGAAGTCACTTCAAGAAAAGGGATTTCCAAATTGAACAGGTGGTTTTGGACTAGCATGAGCAAGGTTTGCTTGAAACCTCAAACCCCCCTGTAATAGGAACAACCACAACCCCAGTGAAAAATATTCCCTGCTGCATCAATAACTGCTAAAACTTTCCCAAAGAGACAGCAAAATCCCGCCCCCAGATCAGTCCTGTCTCCCCTCCGCCCCACTTTTCCCCCGTGCGAAACAAACCCAGTAAAAAGTTCTCCCCGCCATGTTAAACTGAATCTTATAATTTTCCCTGCAAAACTGGGTGTTGAAAAAATAAAACATCTGAAACCCCAAACACTTTCTGGATCAAAAAGACAAGTCTCATTTCGGCAGCCCCTGTGTTTGCAGGGTAAGATCCAGGATCCCTCAGAGCTTCAGATTTAAAAAAAAATTATCATGGCACACATGTCCCTGGAAATTTAAATTGAGGGGACAAAAACCAAGCTTTCAAACCAACACTGTCACGGGCGGAAAAAATTTTTTTGGAAGATAATTATTTTGCCCAAAACCCGATAAAGGGAGTGTTGCCCTGAATTTCCTACATTGGCCCGGGGGTTGACCCGTTTTGTTTTTTTGGTTATCCTGGGCGCGCTACGTCCGTGCATTTTGCTCCCATCCTCCAATATTTCTCTCTTTTTTTTATTTTTTTTTTTTTTAAGAGCTTTCTTTTTCTATTTTATCGTTTTTTCACGTGGTTCATCAGCTGTCGGTGACACAGCTGAGCTGTTTTTTACGGGTTGCCATTTTGTTTAGGCGAGTGGTGTGGCACTCGCTTACGAACTTTGGAGTCGGAGAGATCTCTATCTCTGCCAGCTGGAGCCTTCCTGTTTGGACCCACTTCGACGTGGGTTTCGGGGAAAAGTCTTTCACCCTTCGGTGGGAAGGAAAGAGTTCCACTTGCCACCTCGGGGAAATCCCTTTTCCCGACCAGCTGGAGGAAGCCCCTTAGGTCACCCCTGACCTGGAGTCCACTTCATTGGGGACCGTCACGGTTTTCGGCTGCCATCCTTCATCGGATTGGGAGCGGACCGTTTTCTTACTCGCCCACCCGCCATTTTGGGTAACTAAATGGTCTGTCTTGGACAGTGTCTTGTTTATTTGGGGTTTTCTAACCTTCAGTGGTTGCGGTTTGTCTTCTGCTTAGTGTGCTGTTAGCTCTGACACACCTTTTCTGGGGTTTTAACTGTTCCAAGGAAGGAACAGGTATGAAATGGTGTCGAGATATGCATTATGTGGTGGAATTGTAGGAACGCGTTTTCTTTAATTGCTTTTTCGGTCCTTAGTGGCTAGGTAAAACGGTTACTTTGGACAAGTTGAAAGTCTATAACTACCATTTAGTCATAGAAGCTGTATTTGTTTTTTTCCCTGAGTATGCAGGTCAAGTCAATGCTTGTATTGCTTAATATGTGATGTGGGCCGGAAGGATATCGTAAGTTTTTCGTTTTGTTTTCCTTGTGTTTCGTAGGTACGAGACGGATCGTGGAATGCAATGAGCGTTCGAACGGCTCACACTTAGACCACGGAGTGTGGAATTCGGCCGTATCGCCCCGCGTGTGGTTCCGTTCTTGTGTCCTTGTCCTATATGTTTGTGTGACAGACGTATGGATGGATTTTAGTTGGTTTTATTTATTGAGATTTTGACAAAGGGAAGTTATCCTTAGTACGGGCATGTCATAGGTACAGGATGCAAGGAATGCCATGAGTACGGGTTAAAAGCAAAGGGAAGGGGTGAAAGTTATTATAGTTTATTTCCCCTTTTTAAAGTGACAGTGACATAGTTGACCTTTTTACGGCACTGGACCCTTCACACTGACACACTGCCGGACCCACTGTTGCCACACACTGACAAAGACGATAAAAAGATGACTTCTCATCGGGAGACTGACTCGCCGTGGGGCGGAAAAAAATTGCCATTTGTTTCGGCAGCTCCGGTCTTGGACTGGCTGAAGGACCAGCATCCGGGACCTGGCAGACGCCATCCGGTTTATCCGGCACCAGCGCTCACTGAGGACTGTTGAAGGTGTGCCTCACCCTTCACTGGGACACCTTCACCTCGGACTGGAAGACCATCCCATCCCTGCACTGAGGACTGTTGAAGGTGTCCCTCACCCTTCACTGAGACATCTTCGCCCGGACTAGAAGACCAGCCCACTGCGGCTTTCGCCCTTCTGAGGATCCACCTCCCACGGTGAACCTCCGCGGGCACAGGATAAGAATTTAAAGTCTTTAGTGTGTGTGGTGTGGGTTTTGGGTTTGGCGTGTGGGTGTGTGGGCCTGAAGCCGGTCACTGATTCGTTTTTTTTTCTTATTGTTTTTTTAACCCGACTGGGTCCTGTTTAAAATGTATTATTGTTTCTAGTACTGTCTTTCTTCTGTTATGTTAATGTCTTTGTAGCGGTTTAGTGGGTTAGGTTGGGACGGTAGCGGGACCCCAGATATTGGCGGGTTTTGTGGTCTTTTTAAATTTTACTTTGTCCCCTAGGTCATTTAGTTCTGAATAGTGCTTTTTCTCTTCTACGCCCATTGTTTTTTTTTCTTTCTTTCTTTTCCTCTCTCGGCTGTTTTTTCCTCTTCTTTGTTATGACCCATACCCCATCTGGAGTGCTAGTGTGAGTAAAAGGTTTAATGTGAAGTAAAAATATTGTTGAATCCTCTTTCTCTTGTGGTCTGGGGGTGTGAGGGATTGAGTGTTCGCTCCGTTTCTGCCACTGCACATTACCTGTTTAAGAACCCCCCCTGTCAGGTGTACTCACACGTGACAATTATGGTGGAGATGGGGGGTAAAGGAATGTGTATGTGGTAGTTTTAAAAGCGAAACTCTGAACTCACTACCGCCCGACCCTTGAGAAACCTGTTAATCTCTCTTATGTATTTGACGGTTGGTTGGTTGGGTGGGTTCTAGAGTAAGTAGGGAACCCATTGGAGCGGACCAGTTTTGGGGTGCTGTCGGCAGGTGAGTTCGTGCTCCGTGGTCGGACCTTCGCGTTCCGTTCCGCGTTCGTCTCCGCGTTTGTTTTGTTTTGTCTAGTCCCCGCCGGCTATTGTTTCTAGAATTCCGTTCTCCGTTTCTCATTACCTTGTTAGAATAGGTACTTGGTGGAGAAAGAAGGGGGGTTTTGAACTCTAGAATTAATAGGTCTTGCATTGTGCAGAGTCATCGATATCAGTGCTTGTACTGATTTAGGATTTTGATCTGCGTTTGCCTGTACCAAGACGCCGACTGTGTTAGAAAGGTAAGTGTAGGCAGGTTTGCCAAACATTTGGTGTTTCATATGCCACTTGGTGCTTTGTTTACAAGGCAAACTTTGACACTTAGTTCGATACCGTGTTTGCGGGAAACTCGGTCTTGCGTAAGCTTACCTACTTCAGTTACAAAAAAAAGGGAAAAAGACTATTCGTGGTGTTTTTATTTGTTATTACACACTGGGTTGTAGGATCTGTTGTTTAGTCTAAGGGGATCAGCCCTAAGTTGATAGGCTTTCCTCTTCTGTCTACGCACATACAAGCAGTATATTTGTTTTTTCTATCTAGTTGCTGATGTTAGGGCTTTCTTAATTGTTCAACACTAATTTGTGTGACTGTGGTGATTGGAATAATAAATTTGTCATCGTTTGATGAGAAGGGAGTGTACCCGTCAGTGGATACACATAGTGTCTTTCCAAAGAGCCACTTGTGCCTTTTTCCTGGTGCCCCTCCCCCCTTTTCTTCCGTCTCCATTCAGTGACAGAGCAGTGGGTTTAGCACGTGTTTCCCGTCTGTGGACTAGATCGTGTTGCACGGGAATTTCGGGCGCTCATCGGGCCACTTTTTTTGACGAGTCGTTCTGCCCTGGTGCCCCAGTGACCGTGTTGGTGCACGTGTGTTTTTCGTGTTTACGTCATCGCCAGTGGAATTTAGGTTAGTTGTTTGGCCTTGCGGTACGGGTCGTGTAAGTTATATTGTCCGTCCCTGTCTTATGGTGTTTTGTTGATGTCTTGTTGCTTTTCTCTTTGGAAAGTTGGTTGCTGGTTGGAGTAACGCGTTGTTAAAAAGTCCGTTGTATAGGTTTGTGATTTCTTTGGCCTCTTTGCGGGGGTAAACGTTTTGAAGTTTTATTTTGAGAGTTTAACATTTGATCCGGATATTGGTTTGTTACCCAGGGTGGTAATTTTTTTTGGGGGTTCTGGGCACGCCGGTGCACAAGGGCAGTCGTTGTTACACATTGATGAGTTTGTGCTTTGTGGGATTGATTAATTCCACATCGTGTTGGAATTGATTCATGGTTGGATATGTTTTCCATACAAGGAAAATCGTTGAGTTGGCCCCGTTTTTCTGGTCAGCGGTTTTCTTTTGAAGATTGTTGTTCCAACGCTTTGAAGTTTTAAAAAACAAAAACTGGGTATTTCCTTCGTTGGAATTCAGGGGAAATAACTCCGCTCTTGGCTAGTTATTGAATTTGGATACTCTGTTTTCATTTGGTGAGAAGGGGTTTTAGTTTGTTTTAAACTTATTGAGCTTAGCCAGGGTTAATCGATTCAGTTCGTTTGGCTAGCTTAGTGTGGCAGTACTCTTGACTGCAATTTGGTTTGTGGAAGCATTCTTTCTCTTCGAAGTTTGAACGGTTTTGTGGATTGACTACACTTAGTCTTTAAAGTCATACATTGTTGACTTTGTTGTTCAAACTACTTTCTTGTCTTGTGAGACATACGTTAGACTGTAACCTAGGGTTTGGAGATCTGTTGGTGTTGACTACACTTAGTCAAAAAGTCGCACGTAGGACTTATCACTTCTCTTCCCCTGTGTTGGGAATTTTGGGTACAGTTATTGACTACCTTAGTCATAGTTACATTTGTGGAACGTTTCTACTCCGTATTTCCTTCTCGTGGAATACAGCTGCGATTTAGCGGATTGGAGTTGCTGATACGTTTGTGAGTATACAGTTTCGGTTCCCATTCTTGGACTTTGACTTTTGTGGTTCCATTTCGTAGGAACTTGGACTTTGGAGGAAATAGTGTGGAGGACCACTCTTGGTTCGTTGGATAAAAAGCATTTCCCCGTGTTTTGTTGGGGTTGTCCATGCGTGTTTGATTTACATAAAACCTTCGTCATTTCTAAATTCAGTATTTTTTCAGTGATTTTGTCATTCTCGGTAAAGGTGGGTTAACCATCGTGTTGGTGTTACCCTATGACTCACTGATTTAAGATAGTGGGTTTTTCCCTTTGGAAATTTTGGGGAAGTTCTCTCAACCCCAGTGACTATTCACAGAATCTTGGATTTATATATCCATTTAGTTCGTCCTGTAATATTGGCTTGTTGGTGGACTCAGATACTTTGTGACCTTCGAGGTAGTCGACCGTGGTACTAAGTGGGGAAGTGGCACACTGGAACCTTGGGGTGGGATTTCGTTCGTCAGAGTTCTGCGGTGGTTGTGCAAATTTGTGTATCTCTTAGTGATTCGGTGACTTCGTGTCCAGTGAGTTATACTGTCAGTTATGGAACACGTGGACGACGGAGCCGGATCACTCGCTCTCAGACTCGCGGTGCAGGAATTCTCCCAGGGATGGGGAGCCCCATGACTCAGGCGACGATGGCCCTACTACCCAGGTCGTGTATTCTTCTGGTGGGATTCGTCCTCCAGTCACCGCAGTGTCCACAATACAAGGGATGACCCCTCCTGGGTCACTCTCTCCGAGGCGACCTCTGCCCACTCGGTCTCGGGACTTCGCCCTCCGCCGTATCTTCGGGATGACTTTCCGCTTTCGGCCTCGCCTATGCCTCATCCTCCTGGACCAGCGCCCATGGATCCTTATTTGATGAGGATTGAGAGGGAGGAGGAGAGGCCAGGGAGAAGAGGGAAAAGGGAAGAAAGAGAGGCAAGAGAGAGAACAGAGCGTGAGGAGAGGAGACTGGAGAGGGAGGAGAGGAGACTGGGAGAAGGGGGAAGGGGAAGACCAAAGAAGAGAGACGGTGGAAAAAGGCAATGGAGGGGAAAAAAAGGCTGGAGAGGGAAGAGAGAGAGGCGAAAGAAGAGAGGGAGATGGAAGAGAGAAGGATGGAGAGAAGGAGAAGGAACGGCGATGGAGAGAGGAGATGGAGGAAAGGAGACTGGAGCGAGAGTCGAAAGAACAGAGGAAAAAGTTTGAAAGGGAGGCTCAGAAACAGAAAGAGTTGACTTTGAGGCTCGTTTGGTGGAGGAAAAAGAAAAACTCCGGGCCGAACTGGTTCAACAGTTAGATAACCCGAAGCACAGTCTGTGGTTGCTTCGAGCATGGTTCTGACCATCGAGAAATAGCGGGTTTTCATCAGGGCCTGGTTATTCCGGTGGCTCCGCCCAAGCTCATATGCCAGTGTACAGTGGCCAGCGTAATATAGATACCCACATCGAGCACTTTGAGGCGGTTGCCCCGGCGTAAACCAGCTAAACACCAGAGTAAAGCCCCTTTTCCCATCAGTAGCCTGACAGGGAAGGCTAAGGAGGCGTTTGTCGACATTCCACCCGAGCTTCTATACCGATTGAAAGCGGCTCTTCGCCGGAGACTGCCATGACTGCCGAATCCTCAGAAAGCAGGGTTTTCGCACAAGAGGAAACCTCTGAGAAACTTTTCCACAGTTCGAGAAAGCCTCCGGCGCACCATGGAAACTGGATGAAGCCTCAGAATGGATTTGAGGATTGTTTCCCTCTTGGAGCAACCCCATGATTCGGATTCAGGAATGCATTCAAGTTGAGTGAGGGAAAACCAAAGACATTCGCCGGGCAATCGAGGTGGCTGAAGCCTTCGCAGATGCGCGTCGTCCACTATCGCATGCCTGCACCAGGGGCAAGTAGGAAACCCGCCGATCGGGAGTCGCATGACTTCAACCGTCGTCACCCCCAAAAGCGATGTCCCCAGCAATTCCAGGAACGTCGGACCCAAGCTCAGGCTTTGCTTCCTCTGTGGGGAAAAGGGGCATCTTGTTCGGGATTGTCCAAGAGGAAGGCAAGGCTAAATCCGATATCTCGCACTTTTGGTGGCATAGGGGAGAGTCAGGTCACGACCCCATCTTATCCTACCTTTCCATCCGTGGTGTGTGGGAAGAAAGTGAAAGCTATTAGGGACACAGGGGCCACAGCAGTCTTCATTGATGAGCAGTTAGTCCCCTTTTGATGCACCTCGAGGAGAAGAATGCCAAGTGTTTAGGAATCGAGTCATCCCTTTAGGGCAAAGCGATCTACAGTACTGGTAGATGTCTCTACGCCATACTTTAAAGGGAAGGTGTGGGCAGTAGCCCCTTTAGCGACCTGCGTACTCCCACGGATTGGCAATTCAGTGTGCTTTGGGGATGGTCAACGTCGGGAGATCTCATCAGAGTTGCCGGCGGGAAATATTTGTGGCTGCCACCACGCGTTCCCAAGCACAGAGAGAGAAAGAGGCACTGAAACCCCTCCCGAAGCCCCTGATCCAGGACTTTCATTGCCCAGGAGTGGCGAAGAAAAATCCCCGGTATGGTCGCAGCTACATGTTTGCCACCCACAGCTCTGAAGAGCCGGAACACTAGGATGCCTGTGCGTTGTTGACATCAACAGGTCCTGATCCGTGGGTAGAAAGCCACTGTTAAGGGAAACGACGGAGCAGACCCAAAGTGAGTCGAACAAAGCGCTGAAATGAGAGCGAGTGAGAGGGAGTCGAACACCAACCAGGACCGCTTCAAAGCCATGAAGGTAAAAAAAACACATCTCTGTGGCAAAGGTGACCACGTATGTAGGAAGACAGCAAAAACCTGAACATGAGAAATGGAACCCTTCTCTAGGCAAAAGGCATGACCCCTTTTTCTGAAAGTCCTTCGGGTGTTCAGAACCACAGGGAGGCTCAGGTGAATCGGTTAGAAAAGAAAGTGGTGTGTTTAAACTCAGTGGCTACGGACTGTTGTGCGAACAGACCAAGGATGACTTGAAGGAAACCTTCCCATGCCCCGTCCCCGGGAAGCTTTTTGCGTCAGCACCCCCTGGAGCAACAGGTTCACAGCTTTCAGGCCGAGATCACTGACATGAAGAAAGTGCTGACAGAGTTGGTCAACACTGAGCGGGTCTTTCCCTGCCAAAGCCCTGGAATCCACACACAGTGCTCCAGACACTGAACTCATCGACCCAGGCGGTGGCCTGGAGGAATTCAAGCCCGCAGATGAAGCCCGCCGACGCAGTGCTCAGGACATAGCGCGTATGGGTTTCCAGCAGTCCCTGAACGCAACAGCAGTAGTCGTCTTGCTCATCACCCTCGGTGCCACCACCTTGTCTACCCATCTCCAGTGCCCCGGTTTTGCAATAAATGTGCCCAGAGAGCACTGGATGATGACATAGATGACTATGAAAATGATGATGATGGCTGATTGCCTCAGGGCCCGGGTGGAGTGCGAGTCGAGGTTCAGGAATGAAAGTTTTTCATTTTTAAAAAGGGTGTACAGAACATATTGGAGGCTTGATAGGCTGTGCTCGTGGCACAGCCTCTTTGGGTTTGGGGGGTATTGTCACGGACGTAAAAAACTTTTGTTTGGGAAAATAATTCATTTTGCCCAAACCCGATATAAAGTTGGGGTGTTGCCCGTGACATCTTCACTACATTGGCCGGGTGTTGACCAGTTTGGTATTTGTGTTTATCCTGGGCGCGCTACGTCCGTGCATTTTGTCCCATCCACAATATTTCTCTTCTTTTATTTATTTTTTTTTTAAGAGCTTTCTTTTTTTATTTTATCGTTTTTTCACGTGGTTCATCGCTGTCAGGGGACAACAGCTGAGCTGTTTTGTTACTGGGTTTCCATCTTGTTTAGGCGAGTGGTGTGGCACTCGCTTACGAACTTTGGAGTCGGAGAGATCTCTATCCCCTTTCCAGCTGGAGCCTTCTGTTTGGATCCACTTCGACGTGGGTTGCGTGGAAAGTCTTTCACCCTTCGGTGGGAAGGAAAGAGTTCCACTTGCCACCTCTGGGATCCCTATCCCGACCAGCTGGAGGAAGCACCTTAGGTCATCCCCGACCTGGAGTCCACTTCAATGGGGACCGTCACGGTTTTCGGCTGCCATCCTTCATCGGATTGGGGAGCGGACCGTTTCTTACCTCGCCCACCCGCCATTTTGGTTAACTATATGGGCTGTCTTGGACAGTGTCTTGTTATTTGGGGTTTTCTAACCTCCAGTGGTTGCGGTTTGTCTTCTGCCTTAGTGTGCTGTTAGCTCTGACACACCTTTTCTGTGTGTAAACTGTTCCAAGGAAGGACAGGTATGAAAATGGTGTCGAGATATGCATTATGTGGTGGAATTGTAGGAACGCGTTTCTTTAATTGCGTTTCGGTCCTTAGTGGGTAGGTATACGGTTACTTTGGACTAAGTTGAAAGTCTATAACTACCATTTTTGTCAATAGAAGCTTATTTGTTGTTTCCTGAGTTAAAGCAGGTCAAGTCAAAGCTTGTATTGCTTTAAAATTTGATGGGGCCGGAAGGATATCGTAAGTGTTCGTTTTGTTTTCCTTGTTGTTTTGTAGGTACAGACGGATCGTGGAATGCATGAGCGTTTGACGGCTCACACTTAGACCACGGATGTGGAATTCCGGCCCCTATCGCCCCGCGTGTGGTTCCGGTCTTGTGTCCTTGTCCTATATGTTTTTGTGACAGACGTATGGATGGATTTTTGTTGGTTTTATTTAAATTTAGATTTTGACTAAGGAAGTTATCCTTAGTACGGGCATGTCAAGGGTACAGATGCAAGGAATGCCATGAGTAGGGTTAAAAGCAAAGGGAAAGTGAAAGAAGTTATTATAGTTTATTTACCCTTTTAAAGGACAGTGACATAGTTGACCTTTTTACGGCACTGTGACCCTTCACACTGACACACTGCCGGACCCACGTTGCCACAAAACTGACAAAAGACGATAAAAAGATGACCTTCATCTGGAGGGACTTTATCTCCGCCGTAGGGCGGAAAAAATTGCCATTTGTTTCCCGGGAGCCCGGTCTTGGACTGGCTGAAGGACCAGCATCCGGGACCTGGCAGACGCCATCCGGTATCCAGGCACCAGTCGCTGCACTGAGGACTGTTGAAGGTGTGCCTCACCTTCACTGGGACACCTTCACTCGGACTGGAAGACCCTCCCACTGCCTGCAACTGAGGACTGTTGAAGGTGTGCCTCACCCTTCACTGAGACATCTTTGCCTCGGACTAGAAAACCGCCCACTGCGGGCTTCGCCCTTCTGAGGATCCACCTCCCACGGGGAACCTCCGCGGGCACAGGATAAGAAGTTAAGTCTTTAGTGTGGGTGTGGTGTGGGTGTGGGTTTGGCGTGTGGGGGTGTGGGCCTGAAGCCGGTCCTGATTCGTTTTTTTTTCTTATTGTTTTGTTTAACCCTGACTAGGTTTCCCGTTTGATGTATTATTGTTTTTTATTTCCCGTCTTTCTTTTGTTATGTTAATGTCTTTGTAGCGTTTTAGTGGGTTAGGTTGGGACGGGAGCGGGATCCCAGGTATTGGCGAGTTTTGTGGGCTATTTAATTTACTTTGTCCCCTAGGTCAGTTAGTTCGAATAGTGCTTTTTCTCTTCTACGCCCAAATTTTTTTTTTTTTCTTTCTTTTTTTTCCTCTTCTCGGCTGTTTTTTCCTCTTCTTTGTTATGACCCATACCCCATCTGGAGTGCTAGTTGAGTGAAAGGTTTGTAATGTGAAGTTAAAATATTGTTGAATCCTCTTTCCTTGTGGTCTGGTGGTGTGAGGGATTGAGTGTTTTGCTCCGTTTCTGCCACTGCACATTACTTTTAAGAACCCCCCTGTCAGGTGTACTCACACGTGACAATCACTAACAGTAAAAAATTTTGAATGTAATTGTACTTTTCACCTAGGACACTTTATATATGTAGTCCCAACTATTTAGCACTGGGGTGTGTGGGGTGTGTGTGTGTAGTGTGTGTGTTGGGTGCGTACGTGTGGAGACTGGGGGGAAACAGAGAAACTGAGAATGGCATTCTTTGAGAGACAAATCAATGGGCTGAGTAGGGGGTGGGGTGATTGTATATAGATCCGTCTGTGTTGCTTCATTTAGATTTCCCAACTGTTATGTCCAATTTCCTTTAACATGCTCTGTTTACCTGTTTGTGACATACCAGTCTCCGGTTCACATTGGGCAGCACACTTGTCGAATGCACGGCGCAATTAATCTTCGAGTGATCGGGACAATTGCAAAGGGACGCTACTCCAGTTCCCGAACAGTCCTCTGGTTTCTTTACTTGATACTGATTTTTGCGGTGAAGAAGGTCTGAGGCCCGTTCACCCCAAAAGCCTGACTGTTTTT